>PVLA01005082.1:0-156706 GCA_004027455.1 Hydrochoerus hydrochaeris | reverse complement strand
AGAGGAGAGGAGAGGAGGAGACATGAAGTTTGATAAAACAATAAAATACTTAAAAACACAACAAATCAGTTAAATAAAAGTTGCCAAAACACAGTTAGGTGGCAGCAATGAATTCTGGGTATGTTTTTATAATTGAATATGATAACTATTGGTTAAATTGAAAAATATTTGAAAACAGCAGCAAGAGTACAAAATTCTCAAAAAAGAATGATTCATACTTGAAGAGGCAGGAGAACTGAATACACTGACTTGATGATTACAATGGTTTATGAAGACTGAATTACCATAGTGTTCATTGTAAAGATGTACAAGCATTATGTCTCCATAAAAGTAACACAATTTTTAAAAATGTATATGGTCTGATTGAAACTTCAAGCATATTATGTGATACAAATCTCTAAGCATTTTTTTCCAAGATAAATGATAAGTATGTCACCTAAATAACTATCTCTGGTCACTAGAAAAAAATATTATGTGAGAAATAAGAAGCAGGATAGTATAATTTTCTTTCATTTTAGATTGACTAGGAGAAAAAGCTATAAATGTAACTTTATTATAGTGTTAAAGCAAAGAACTTTACAAATAGTTACATATTATATTGTTTTATAAACATTCTGCTAAACACTGAATAAACATATACTTTACCGCATTTTTTAATACTTCAGTCAGGAATTACTCTTCCATAAATTCACCATCCCACATATTTATTTTTAAATTTCTGAAATACTCTCAATTGTAGTGACCAAAGTATGCTTAGTTGCTTGGCAATAAAATATATTGCTTGTTTTCTTGTACCATGAAGAAAAGTTCTTAAAGAAATTTTAAAACTGGAAATTTAAAATGTCACAGATCTATAAAACTCTAAAGTGAGGATAAAATAGAATTAACATAAAACTATATAATTTTAGGAATAAGAAAACTAAGAATGTATAAAATCTGAAGTTTAATACAAGTGTTATTGCACATATTAATGTAATGTAGGGAAAAAGTGAGAGAAAGACAGTATTGGATCGTGAAAATAAATGCACAGAATTATTTTTAGTGATAAATATAGCATCCCTAAATCCAATATTCCCAGAGAATTTTGCTCTGTACACCCTTTGGCTCTTGGTCATCTAAATTGGCTTCATTTCCCCAGTGCCAGAATGGCCGCTCACAGACCCAGGTCCTTAGAGACTCTAGCAAACTCAAGTGAAGTTTGGCTTCTACCAGCAATGCAAGCAGACACCTCAAGGTTAACGCTTTTCCCCTCTGACAGTGGAAGTCTGCTTTCATGTGTATCTCTGAATCAGTCACTACTCGAACAGTGAACAGGAATCTCACCAGCAAGCTGTGGATGATGGGCTGAATCCAAGTAGAGCAGCGTGGAGGAAGATACATCTAAATCATGTGAGAAGAAAGTCACAGGCATGTGTTTGGGCCATTACAAAATGAAGGGTATCACCTGAGGGCTGGCTAGATAGATAAAGGTCCATGATAGAAGGTGGAATAGCAGTGGGAACAACTTTGGGTAACTGAATGAAGTATTTCAGAAAAACAGCTGTGAAAAAAAGGAATGCAACAGCAAGAAAGCATCATTGTTTATAGAAAGGCATCAAATTCTTCTTAAGGTTAATAGCATTTATCACCACAGCGTGATGTTTTGGAGGAATATAGCAGCACAATGCGTAATAGTTAAACTCTGGAAACAGCCTACATGCCCAGGGGATAAATGGATACAGAATATGGTGTGTGTATAAACAATGGAACTCCATACAGTTCCATAAATGGAACTTGAGACTATACTATTAATATTAAGTGAAATAAGTCAGAAAGAGAAAGATAAATATCACATGGTTTCTTTCACACAAGAAGCCTAAATCAGAAATAAATTAAAAAAAAAAACTAAAGGAGAAATGGTAGTAAACACAAGACAGACTTCTCAGAGTTTGAAAAGGGGATTCAAGCAAGAGGATAGGATAAAAAGTGGGGTAAAGGTATAAAAATGATCAAGATACCCTATATGCATGAACCATTTCCCCAAACAAACATAATAGGTCTATAGAAAATGCAGGCTAACAAAAACTGATACTGTTTTACATTACAACACTGCAGAATAGATACTGACCTTGATTTGCAAGATGTTCAAGAAACCAGAAGAGCTACACTGACAAAGGTTAAGAAAATAAAGTTGAACATCCAGTTTTGGCATCCCTTGGGAATAATAGTTTAAGACTTTGAGATGAGGAAGTTCCATGCCCAAGTTGATCCCATAGATACAGTACTACTTGGTGAGCAAAGATTTAGTTCATCAACAACTGTGTAACGCTAAGAAAACCAACTAACTGCCATCAGCTCTACACAGTGATTGCATTCTAACAATGCTTAGAAAGCATTCTAAGTTCTAGATTTGATCCTAAATCTTCTCTTTGCTATCGCTATAACCTTGGGAAAGTGACCCAAGCTCTTTCTGCCTTTACTCACTCATGTTAAAGTGTTTGCCACATTAAAGCCTACTTACAAGCCTGTGTCAGCATATGGGAAAGGTCTGCTAATAAATTATTATACACGGTTACATGATTGCTAGAAGGCAAAGACTAGGATCAGAGACAAAGGCTTAAATTATCCATGGAACCAGTAATTCCTCCTTTCTCTCACTTCCTTTTCACCCTAGAGAAATGTGGAGAGGCCCAGATGGAGGCTACACATGTGGTAGGTTTGTGTTACTGGTAAAAATCCTTCAGGGTAGAAAGACCAGTATATGCAGCCAGCTGTAACCAGACATGTTTCAAATTTTTCATGATGAGAAAAATGATCATTATTTTACTGAACAAAAACTAGGCTAGCTTTTTCTTTAGAAAAACATGTCCTCTATCTTCCAAAACTAGTCTCAATTCATTTTTCAAAAGATAATCTGGAAAAAAATAAGTAGTGGTCTCTGCTTGTGAGAAGAAATGAAAAACAAGAGATGGGAATGGATTACCTCCCATGTCTCTTAACAAGTCAATGTGAATTGTGAATGTATTAGTTTAAATAAACTTTATCTTTGTAGTCGCATATTTTACTCTCTTATGTGAGGCTCATTACATTTGTCTAGCCCCAGACACATAGGTGTGGAAAAGGGGCCCCATAACAAGTTCCTACTAATTAATAATTTTAATAATTTAGTCTTTTCTTAATAGTCCTCAACACTGGCTTAGAAATTTCCTGTGTTTTAAAATTATCTTAATATTGACTTACTGTATTTTCATATGTTTCTTGTAATTAATAGAATAGTTAGTACTCTGTAGAGACAAAAGCAGTCCCTGTTTTATTAAAAAGTATTCATGATGAGAATGATAATAATTAGGAAACAAGTCATTCATAAGAGCTTTTATAACCTCAGTTTAATATTTTTCTGAAAATTTCATGAGGATTTGCTTTAGTGCTACATTAAAAATGTTGAAGGAAGAGTATCATTAACATGGAAATACTAAATAGTATTATGAGAGAATATGGAAGTTTAAAATTTTGGAAGACATGCTAACATCAATAATAGTCTATGATCAGATTAAAGATTACAGTTAACTGGGATACAACATTAGCTGACCATAAAATATGACTCATTACTGATTTTTCAGCAGTAAAACACATTTGCAAGCTCCAATATTTGTAACCAACACAGAAAACATATGCAACAAAGAAAATACATCACAGAATAATGATGTCTCAGTGTAAGTGAATTCAAACATCCATTAGCAGGCTCACTCCAGGATAACCCTGTCACTGCCAACAAAGTCATTTAAATTTTCTGCCAGAAGACCAGATGCTTCTCTGCTCAAATTAGAAGAAAATAAAGTCTCCTGAATTAGTCTGTGGCCTGTGTCATCTACTTTTGTTCCTCTGTGTCCAGCAACTTTGACCCAGAATTGATGGACATCAAACTCCGTGTTTCCTTCTTGGCCTCCTTTATTTTCTAGGATTGTCTTTTATCTCTGGGCTAATACCTGTGGTTAGGTGCCAATAGATGATAATTACTTGTTGTCTTAATTTATCTTAGAGATAATATATTTAAATTTAAACTGGAATCTTTCAGAGATAATTATTTTAACCTGAGATTAGAGACATAGTAGATTCTTCATGCAAGATATTTAGGATTTGTCATAAATTATGATTTTTGCACATTTATCTAAAGTACTTGACTTTTTACTTCTTTCACCCCTTCAGTCTAGAACAAAGCCTGGCAGTGTTCAGTGAAACAAACTGAAGTGAAATGAAATGCTACAATACCCACATATGGGTACTGGCTCTGGCAAAACTATAAACCATCTAAAATATGTTAAAAATTAACTGTGTAAAATTTCTTTTCATGGTTTGAGTTCCTTGGATGCATTCCAACCCAATCTTCCCTAATTTGTATACAAAATTTTAAACCAAAAACTTGCATTTATATATAGATGACAATGGGCTTTTTGGTTTTGTTTCCTGAATTATTATGTATTTCTAATGACACATAATTGCAACTCCAGAATGTGAGAAATTTTGCACAACATCATTTTCTCAGACAAAACAAGTAGAAACAATAAAAATTACAACTTTGGGAATTATTTGATTGCAATAAATTACGATTTTCTTTCATCTGCAATTCTATGTCAACAATATGTGAATGGGTAAATATAGTCAAAAGGCATTTATATTCACATTATAATTATTTTAAATTGCCACAGCAGTTATCAGTACCCAAAAGCTTGTAGTATAAAAGGAAGAAAAGGAATCTTTAAATACTTAACTGAACGTTGAATATTTGTTTTTCCTCAGTTCTTTTTTATTCCTTTTTCTATGTTAAGTAACATCTATGAGCAAGATCTTGCCTGAAAGCAAGATTTTAAGAAACTAGAGAAACTATAATTCCCAGGCAGAAAAAATGATTCTATGTGGGGAAGAGAAAGAACTCCAAGTTGACTTCATCCTCCAAGTTATTCATTGTTTTGAAAATTAATTATTATCATACACTGAAAGATTTGTGGTAGAACTTAAGAAAGCTATACACTTGCTCGTTGGTTAAAAATGTAAGGCCTATTGCATCAGAGGCCGAGAAGGATGAGATTTCATCTATGAAAACAAAATAAGAATAGTATCTGCCTTCAGGATACATTTATACACATATACATATAATCGAAAAGAGGGGTCATAGAAAGAGTTCTTGGTTATAAAGATGCAGGTGTTTTCAGGCTTGAAGAAGTGCCCAGAGCAGAATGATTTCAGATGTCAGCCTAAAAGACAAATGTGAGTGAATTTGGTTTAAGAAACAGGAGAATTTCATTTTTGTTTTGAAACACACTTATCACAGCATATTCACAAATGTTTCCATTAATATCCTACCATGCAAAAGAACATTAATTCATATACCTGGGACCACCAGCCACAACCAAAAGCTTTTCTCCATAAGCAAAATCTCACTGGCTTAACCTAATTTCAGTTTGCCTGGGGTCATCCCACCTCTTTTCATAACTTAATTTTTAGTAATTCACCAGTTTACTGTCGCAAGTGTATCATTAAGGCCATAAATTATGCTTTTATTGCGTCTTTGAACTCATATTTTATCATAAATATTCATGGAAATGTTTCATTGTTTGCTAAAATAAGCCTGCTATTTTAAACAATAGACGGCAAGGAGGGAGATACTACACGGGGGAAACTTTGAATCTTTGAGTAGCTGCGGTTAAGACAAAGCAATTTTAATAGATTACTGAGGCAAATAATTTAAAAATGATCTGGTACAAATTATCACAAATACTATATTCAACTTCATGGCTCTGAGAGATGGGAAATACAGACGAAGAATTGGCCACAATTGCAGGAAATCTAGAAATAGAAATAGGTAAGACAAAGTATCTATTCATCAAAGATAGGGCAGTGTATTTTTGTTATGATTTTTATGGATGACCTTGTACATTTTTAACTGTTCCCTTCATTTCACAAATGTTGATTAATTCTCTTGTCTAGTAAACAAATCTATTTTGAGTTTGCACTGTATATGTTAGATATATTTGTGTTCAGTGTGTTATAGACAAGGTAAAAAAAATTAAAAAAGAGAATTGAAAACAAAGTTGACCTCATTGAGTTTATTAGTATTGAAGGACTTTTATATTTTAGAATAAGTTAGAAAATAGTCAAATTAAGGTATGTGAGGATATTACACAAATTTATTATTTTAGTGTGTAAAATAACTGACATATAGGTGATGGAAGTTAATGAAGGATGAATTTTAAAGTTATTTGAAGAATTTTACAATTGTTTTTGTTATCAATGATTTGTCATCAGATAAAAGATGCATCAAAGATTTGGCTATTATATATCTTCCTCATATTTTCCTCCAGAAAGCATTACAGAAAACACATTAGTAACTATGATTTGAAATTCATTATTAAATTCACAACTCCTTACCAATAAAATGTACTTTGTAAAATAATTATCTTCTCCCTGTCTCTGTGGCTTATTTAGAAGAAACAAGAAAAGCTACTGTAAGCATGGGGCAAAGACTGTGTACAAACACTCACAGAAACATGCATCCTTGCAGAATAAAGCTTGCAGTAAAGTTCTCATGTTGCAATCTCAATTGTGGGCAGGATGTGTTTTATTAAATGGCCACATGAGGTGTAAGATCATTTGAGATCACGTCTTCACAATGCTTCCCACAGCTCACCATTTAAAACCCTGCTGGAGGAGGAAGGAAATTGGGTAACAGTTTGTATTCTTAAAAGCTATCAGCTCTGAATAGATATTATCCTCAAGAAAAGGAAATTGCATCTGTACAGCTCAAACCAAACTCAATTTTGTTTACATTCTGCTGTTCGCCTTTGTTAAGCAGAAAGCAGAAGAAATCTCATTGCACTTCTTGGATTGTTCACAAGCCAGGTTTATATTTGATTCTTGAACTGAAGATATGGCACCAAACTAATTTTCTAAATGATGAATTTGAATTTTCTCTGAATGGTAGGGAGACAACAGTTGGTGTGAAAGTCTGTTCTGTTAGCATATGAGGAAACCATCAGTATATCACAAAGGTATTTGTGTACAGAGAAAGGTCTACATTTTGCAGAACCACCTGATGGACCCTGTAGAGGGTACAGAAGAAACAGGAGCTGTGATGCCCGCCTTTCCCAGGAGACTCCTGCTATCCTGGCAATTAAAGTGGATGGGCAGGAGGATCATAAGTTGAAATCCTACCTGGGCAACTTAGAGAAACCCTACTCAAATTACGAAAAAGTAAAAAGTGAAAATAGAGAGAGGGCTGGGATGTAACTCAGCAATAGAGGATCTATGTATTCCACTAAGTGCCATTTATTCCTGGTACAGGACATTGAACTCAAGGCCTTTATGCAGAGTTGTTTGTATGTTTATGTTTTGAGATGGGGTCTCACTACATTGCCCAGGCCTGGTTCAACTTTCTTCATCCCCCTCTCAGTGTGCTGACCCTCTGGCCACTCCTGGTTTAAATGCCCTTTGAGACCATTCTCTTCCATGGGGTTAGAAATATGGACTTACTGATTCTGAAAAAAATAACTTAATTTTTATCAAACTAACATGCTCTACATATCTTCACACTAAGTGTTCATTACTTGCTCTGACTTCCAACTAGATTTTAGATGTGGAGCAACTGTTTGATGTTTGTAAGAGCTTCACCCAAAGTTGTTTTCAATATCTGTCTTCCCCTAAAGCAGCATCACCACCGTCTAAGCTCAGTCTGTATGCTACTAGCAAGCAAGTCTTTAATTTCATCCACTGTAACCACTATATTTTCAATGAGTTTTTCTTTATGTGGAATTATCCATATGGCCCCAACAGACAAAGCCACATTCTAAGACTTGTGCAACTGATATTCTTTTTATGACTTTTTGCTTTTGATGAAATTTCAATATTTAAGGTTGTGTGCAACTATTTGTTTAACCAATACCTGCAAAATAGTTTTAATTGTATACATGTATGATGTGCAAAAACTTAAGTATAGTTGAAAATTTCCTTGCAACTTAATTTTTCCAATATCCCAGCAGTACTAATGTGCATCTTAACCATGATTAGCATTTATCTACCAAGGGTGGCTCTTGAAACTTGTACACTATTATTTATATTATGCGTTTGAAATAGGGAGCTAGATCTCTCTCAAATAGGAAGCAGATTAATAGATGGAAGGATGCCATTGTTACTCTCCTATTTTCTTGTTTTTAAGTTTTACTTTTCCCTCTTTAAAATAATTTTTTTTAAAAAAAAAGAGATGGAAAGATGGGAGAGGAAGGGATGGGAGAAAGGATGAAAGAAAAATTGAAAATGTATGTGTGCCAACTCCATACTAGGAATGTAAACATTACATAATGCAAACATGTAATAATAAAAAAAAACTTTATAATCTATTGGGTAAATCTTTTGCTTTGTGATAAAATACCAAACTTTTAATAAATCTTTTCAGTTCAGTGTGATACAACCAAATTAAGAGAACTATACTGGTTTCAGATCATTGGAGGTCACATTACCTATTTTTCCAAGATGAAAAACTTCAATTAATCTTGTAAAAGTTTCTTTATTAGTACATATTTGCAGCACACACTGATAATACTAGTTGTGGAGATTTGGTACAGACAGGTTCACAGCAAATCTTGATTCTTTTCTCATCTGCTTACTCTCTCTCTCCAGATGTGTCCAAAAAGAGAGAGACAAATGCTTATGATACTACAGAGCTAAGAATCAAATGGATTAACTGAGAGAGAAAAATAATTTCTATCACAAACAGCTAACTTGCTTAAGTCAACTGATTATAACTTTCTGGGTAGCCTGGGAATTTCAAAGTTTCTCAATAGGGTTGTTTGGAAACCATTCGAGTATCAATCATTTTACACTAATCTCCCAACAAATAAAAATGAATTTCATACACTTAACAATGAAGTATCATGAAGATATTTCCACAATATTTAAGAAAAATAAAACTGTGCAACACAGCATAGTATTCATTTTCTTAATGGAAAAGCCTCTTTGCTTAAATGGGCTTTGGATACTTTTATTTAAAATTCATATATGTAGAAGTGCAGCAATTTCTAGTCAGCGCACGCAGTTGTTCAATGCAGGCACTACATAAATCTGCTCAACAACATAAACACTGCCTCAGAGCGATCCTGTGAATTAAATAGTCTGTTTCCCAGAGAGACAGAGAAAAGTATAGAACAAAATTAATAGTACAGCTACTGTATCTCAATGGGGAACTACCCTCCAGCCTGAATCATTGCAAAAGTAAAGTTAACAGAGCTGATTTTAGTGAGGATGAAAAAGAAAATGCCTGAAAACTCCAGAGAGAAGAGTAGGAAAGTTGTTGATTTGGTACCATGCTGTTAATTAGCCAACTTAACAGAAATGAAAGTCATGTAAAAAGCTAATTAAGTGAAATGGATGAGCATGATCTTTGTCTTCATTTTGAATACAGCCAATGCAATCTCTGAGCCAGGGAATCTGGGTCCAGAGAGCACGCTTCCCTGGGCTGGATGCTGACTGATAAGGAGGGTTGATTTCAGCTTTTCTTAAAGGTATGCTTTCCATCCTCTAGTGGTTCGCTAAGCCCAGTCATCCATGTCAATTGCATCTTGAGAGACACCTGCTTTTTGTAAGCCTCTCAGATACATTAAATGTGTGAAAAATTTGATAATAGCCTCGTTTCATTATGTGTCTAATGATAATTCCCTTTAACCTTTAGTCAGCTTCACTCCTGATTTAGAAAGTGTTATGAGCTACCATTTTCACCCAGACACAAAAAGTCCAGAATAAAGTATGAGACTACTGGGCTACATTTTAAGAATTTGAGAGTTCCCTGGCTTTCTTCTTACTGAATCAAGACAGCAGTTTATCCACTTCATTTTACACAGATGAAATGTATAGAGTGCTTTAATCTACAACATCTATCTAGAAAATATTTGAAATTTTATAATAGTCACATTAAATCTCAGCAAGTTTAATTGGAATTAAATCAGAGAAATGAAAAGAATAGGTAAAGGTAACACAGCTTCTGGAAGGCTTTGTATATCGCACCTTGTGTAGTTAGTAGAGTAAAACTCAATTTTCAGTAAGCTGGAAAAAACTATCTAAATAGTTTTTTCTATTTTCTAAATTCTAAAAAATAACAGTGATCATCGGTTGCTTTCTATATGTTGATAACTGTACTATCTAAATATTTTTTTCTATTTTCTAAATTCTAAAAAATAACAGTGATCATTGGTTGCTTTCTATATGTTGATATCTGTACTAACATCATGCACTTACTAAGTCTTGATGAAAATTCTGTATAAAATTATAATTTCCATTTTAGAGAAAGTTAGCCTAGAAATCAGGTGATTTAATTGTTCATGAGTACAGAGTTAGTAAAAAGAAAAATTCTTCAAAAATAGAACTTTGAATCTATTTCCAAAATTCATGCTTTGGACCCCAAAACATAGAAGCATGTGCTGCAAAATGTAAGAAATTTGCAATGGGCTTCAAAAAAAAAAGGACAAAACTCTTATTCAAGGATCCCAACTCTTCAGCACTGTCCAGACTATCAATACTGAGCTCTGTTACAATGTATTTGAATTTCCAGATGCTGGCTCTTCCCTATCAACAATCGTAGCTATCAGTTATTATTATTATTATTATTACTATTATTTGATATTTTATCCTAAGATAGGTCACTAGATGAAGTGCTTATTGTTTTCTACTTTTAAGAGTATGAAAGTTTATTTGGCATTTTATTTGTTGTAAATTATTACATACAATTACCAGCAAGCTGAAAAAAATTAAAAAAAGGACTTTTTGTGAGATCAGAATTTGAACAATGTGCCTAATTCATATTTAACCATGGTATACTGAGCTTTCCTGGAATGACTGGGAGAACAGGTTGGACTTTTTAACAAAGTACAAATAACACGTTGGGAAAACAATTTTCCCCTGAAGGGATGCACCAAAATTCTGTGCAATGAGAAACTTCCCCAGGGCTATGAGAGGGATGGGCGATTCACACTGTTCTGCGATATCTGTGACTCAAAAATATCATCAGACCCATCTGTTCTGTGGCTCAGATCGAGTCCCTGAAACTAATGACTGAAATAGAAAATGTGAAAAATAATATTCTCTAAATAATCATGGATAAAAGATACAGGGTATCATGCACAGAGAAAGGAGCATGATACGCTTACAAACATAGCTACTATGCACTGGTTGACCCAAATTATCCCCAGGTATTATCTCCAGCTATATAATAGTATTTGAATACTGAAGAGATGTAGCGGGGGAGGGGCAACAACAGTTTCCAGTCTCAGGTGGAAGGACAGGTCCCTCAATCAGTGGAGGTGATTTTGAGAGCAGCAGGGTCTAACATTTGTCATTTGGTAGCAACATGAATTCATGCCAGTGAGAGAGATACAAGCTACTCTGAGATTTCATAGGACTGTTTGGCATAGCAAGCAGAGAAAGAACCCCCTCAGCTGTGGAATGGGTGAGGATGCTTCTTGAACATATTAACTGGGTTTTAATGTGCAAAATTAAAACACATGAGTGGAGAGGGGAGAAGGGTAAATGCAAACATGTATGGTTAAAAGTTCAAGTGGGAACAGATGTCTAAATAAAGGTTCCTATATAATACGAGGTGTCTTGAACAAAAATAATGAAAATCAGTAGTTATAAGACAAAAGGAATACTATTTCAAACAATTCAAATCAATAAAAGTATAAAAGTTTTACAAGAAAGAATCCCAAAGGTGATGAATTCTTTTTTTGTAAGTAAGCAACGATTGCCCTGTGATTTGTAATAGTGGATGCAAAAATCTAAGATGAAGTATATTTGCTGTTTATGAAAAAAACATTATATAGTCTGTAAATAAAATGTTTTACCTTTTTAAAATTCATGTGGTTTATTAATGATCTTCTGATTATTCATGTCATGAATTCTATTTCTTATGCTAGTATATCTTGCATCTGTCCAGTGAGGCTTGTGGTACAAACTTTAAATGTTAGTTTCATTCAGGATCATGCAGATGTTGATCTAGCCTTTACTGAACACACCACAATAACAGGAGGATATTCTTGTCATATTCTTGATTTAACTAGAATATGTTTGAAATTTCATCAACTCAATATGATGCTCTGTTGTAGAATCCAAGAAATCAGAGAGGCCAAAGGGGAAAAAGAAGGATTTATCTGCAGGATTTTAGATGCACATGGACCCAGCTGAACTCATACACAAAGTTTTAGATGTTAGAACAAAGGAAAGGTTCTAGTTTTTTTACAATTGAGGGGACTGGTCTTAGAAGGTGGGGGCGGGATGAGGCAGGGCAAGCAAGGGTACAAAAGCCAGATAAAGCAGTTCATAACTCAGCCTTGAAAGAAGAAACAAACTTGAGAATCCTGTGAGAACGAGATTACTTAAACTCTGTTCAGAGGACACAGTTGATCTTATCTGTACCAGAAGAAGAAGTTATGGCTATGGGGGAGGGAGGAGTTCAAGGAGTTCAAGGGGGATTGTTCTTTAAGTTCCACTTCAGTTCAGTAGAAGTTTTTGAAAGGTTCTCATTATTTGATTTAGTTTGCTATTTTTAAAAATTGCTGCTGAATTTAAACACTTTCTTTTTAAAAAATTGCTGCTGAGTTTTAAAAATTTACTTTTTCTGCATGAATTATAATGTTCAAGTATTTTCTAACCCATCTATCAGCCTGTCCAATATGTTACATTAATGTCTATGATGCTGATTACTTGTTACATTCATGATCTAACTTTGCTTTCTGTAAATTTCAATTCAAATATTATTTTTTAAAATATAACTTGCATTTTTTGTTTATTAATACATCACATGTGTACAGTATACAACATTTGCATTCCTTGTTAGAAAATTGGTACATGTACATAACACATTTCAGGTCTTCTTTAAATACTTTTTCTTTTCCAAAAGTAATGTCTTTTGGTAGAGTTATATATTTATCTTTGTACATTATATATACCTTTGCATACTCTGTCTTGTAGAACTATTGTGTCTTAATCTGGGTATGTTATGTCACTCCATTTTCCCTCATATTGCAAAGAATAATGGATAGGAAGCCAGAGCAGTTGAAATGGATTCTAAGTCTACCACTTTAATATTTCTATTTTTTTTAACTGAGCATAGACATCATAAAGAAAGTCTAGTCTGCCTTACAGAATTTTTAATAATATTTAAATAAAGTGTGTTGATCATAGTATTTTGAAATGACAGCTCATACATATCACTTTGATTATTCATCAGTAAGCCTCAAAACTTGCAAAATGTTAACTCAGTATTGGCTATGTTTCAAAGTAAAATGACTGTAATGGTTAAATTAACTTATCATTTCTATTGCCTGGGGAGCTGCTACAGCACAAATGAAGTGCATTTCTCCATGTGTCGGAGGGAGGTCTGGAGGCGTGGTGTTGAATAATATATCTGGTTCCCGGCTTGTCCATCCTGGTGCTGTTTCCCTGATCTGCTTTCTGGACTCTGTGATCTAGGCAAATTTGCAATGGCACACCTTTCAGTCATGAAAAGTCGTACCTTGGAACTAGCTAACCGTGGACTGAATCCTTTCAAACCATGCACAAAATATAAACCTATCTTCCTTTAAACTGTAGCTGTTAAGTATTTTGTACCAGCACTGGGAATGCTGACCACTTCAGTAACTTTGAAGATGTCAGATTTCCATTGTAATAGCATATATACCTCCTAGAATTAATTTTAAATAGCCATAATCATATTGAAAGATTATCAATTATGCTCTCACATCCCATTAGTCAGATTACCTCTTGGTTTGCCACACAATATGAATGACAGACATACACAGCCTTTAAGAGATGGAAGCTATAGATAGAGAAAATGGATGACTGATCTGCCTTAGCTAAGGTTTTTTAAAAAATCTCTTAGTACTATGATTTTGAAAGGAATAAATTGTTTGTAAAAAATAAAATAATAAATGAATGTTAAAAAATAAAACAAGTTTGAAATAAGTTTCCAAATTCTTAAAATTTCTTTATATGAATACAAGACAAATCTTGACATCCGCACATATTGATAAACAACGGATGTAGAAACGGATGTATTTTTCTTCAGGGTAAGTATAACAAAGTTTCCTAATAAGAGAAAGTTCAAATTAGAAAAAAATCCATTTATCCATTAGCTATCTCTATGTAATAAACATCTTATCAATTGTCATTTTTTATAAGTCTACAGATTTCATATAAAGTCTTGACAACTTGCCCTCCACTGGTGCTCAGGTGTCTACCAGATGATATTGACTGAGATTAATCAATAACCTTCCATGTGATTGCACACCCTTCGGCATTTTACTTGGATTTGTTTTCATGGTGGAGGAAGAACACTAAACAGACAGGAGTAAAGTACAAAACACCTGTGAAGATCTGGGCTTGAGAATTTTCCTAGCATCACATTTGCCATAGTGTTCAATTTACACGAAGTAAGTTATGTGGACTCAGGCTAAGTTCAAGTAGCAAGGAAATTTCATGAGTTTATGGACAGTAGTGCAAGTTAACCTTGCACAGGAATGATTATATGGAGGATTAGAGAATTAGGGAATTTTTGTAGTCTACCATGATTGTTCACAGCCTAAAAGCGAGGTAAGAAATATGAAAAACTGTCAAATGCCAAAACAGACCAGTTTCGCTATCATTTGATAAAATGAAAGGTGACAGTTACAAAGATTAAGTCAGTAGAAACTCCTTAGTGGAGCCTTGATTAAAATAATTGGCTCCATCAGGACTCCCACGACTAGGCAAGTGGATCATATACACTCATGAGAGACAAGGAAGTGATAAACTTTACAGTTCTTAAATATCAAGACTTAGAATCATACAGTAAGGATCAAGTGAAATAACTTAGGGATAAAATTCCCAAACAGAGGTCCTAGAGAAAATGCTTCTAACACAAACAGAAGTATGCAGCATTTAGGAGAATTTAAAGAAGAATTATCAAGCCCTTCCATGGTACAAAACAGACTTAGACAATCTCTACCCATAGAACTAGACCAGGTAAAACACTGAAGTGGAAACTGATAAAGACCATAAAACACCTGTTAGTTAACAAAGGAAAGATAGTAAGGTATTTGGAATGGAATATGCTACTCCAGAAAAAGGTTATTTCATTGCTTTCTTGGTTGGACAGAAATCATCACCTTAAGTAGATTTCAGTTGGAAATTTTGCTGAATAAATCAGAAGTGTCTTATGATGTCAGTGAAACCATGTGAGCAAGTGGTTAATGGTCCCATTGTAGAAAGACCTCCCAGGATTCACAACAGAATTCACAATGAGTAGTGAGAAAGCCTCACTACTGGCTGCATGTTCACCTCTCTAAGCTCCTCATATTTAAACATCATGTCAGCCCCACAAGAGCAGCTCTATCCTGCTTCCCAGATTTCTCTGGGCCTCTCCAAAACATCTCCCTTTGATTATCAGGTCCTAGAATACTAACATTTCCTGTCGTATATTGGTAAACCCATATCTCAGTGTCTTTTCCTCATATTGTGTTCAATCTTTCATAGTCCTGGTGGGAAGAATAATGCTCACAATAACCTTCAGGCACTGAAGTTCTGCGCTGACTGCTCATGTTCATGTCTAATCTTTAGATTGCTCCAATGAATGGAATCATTTTCCGTTAGACTGCTGGCAGCGTTCCAGAGAAAGACTGCACTGTGTCAGTCAACCTATGCCGAAACTGCTGTTTTACAATTCTAGCGTACTGTGACATGACAATTAATATACCTTTATTGATTTTTAACCTAGGACTTGCCTTTCTATATGGGATACAAGGGAGTTTACTCACTTGAACCTCATTCTGCGTTTAGCAGTATTTTACAACATGTTAACCTTTTAATATAACATCACTATTTTATTTCCAAATTATTACATATATTCCCATTTAAAATGGAGGGGTGTCATTGTACTCATTTAGTTCTCATTTAGTCAACTTTTTAAGAAAATCAAACTTTATAGTCATGCAAAATAAGAACAACAAGTTTCAGATTCTCCTGTTAACTGAACTATATCTATATATCTATATAGCTATATATAGGGCTCCTACTTCAATGAACTGTGAAAACTCATTGAATTCTTTGAAATGGCTTTAGCAATATTTAACAATTGAAATCTAATATTCCATCCTGCCAGTACATTATGAGCTCAGTAGTAAATGAGAATAAATAAGGATATAAATAACTGTGCAGAATTCACAGGGTGTTTTGTATTATCCCATCAATAAAATCTCTATTATATTCAAATCGCTCATACAATTTTGACATTCTTCCTGGGTAGTCAACACTATATCCAGAAAAAATAATATAAAAGTTGAATCTGTCTAATTTTCAAGTACTATTAAAATTTCCTTCTTAACAATGATATATATGAATGGGAGTAAACAGGTACTTGCACTTTGTACGCCTTATGCAGAAATTCTTTGAAAAAGATGTTTTACAAGCCTTTTTTATGCATCATTTAGTCCATTTAATGGAACTGTACTATGATAAAGTACTTTTAACACTAACACAAAGAAGACCCTGATACAGGCTAACTCACATCGGTGGGACCAAACCTGCATTGCCTTGGGCCCACCTCCATGGAACTGAGGCAGGTCTACCCCATCAGCAGTTATGAGCCCCACAATTTGGAGAGTCACCACACAAGGCTAAAAGGTAGTATTTATTAAAGGAAATACAAAACCACCCTGTGTCAGATATTATAGAAGCAAGCTGTCACAGAGAAAGGGTAACTTCTGACAAGTTAGGTCTGAACTTCAGTTGTGTAACTCATTTTTTGATATGAGCTGGATGAGTCACTTTATCTCCTTTGGCCTCAATCTCTTGCTTTGCAGAATTATATAACTAGATTCAATTAATGATTTCCAAAATTTTTTATGGTTGGTGGTATAATGAAACAATATTTACAAGAAAGAAAGAAAAAAAATAAAAAATCTAGAGAGGTAGAAAGAGGAGAAGGTATGGTACAATAAAAAAAAGCAGAAAAGTAAAAAGGACAGGGTCTAAAGAAGTTTAAAGAATTGCTGTATTCACGATGTGTATGCAATAAGAACCTGAGTATCTGTTATGGATCAAACACTGGTGGTTAACTTAACACCAGCTGGATTGCATCAGCATGAGGCTGAGAGTAATGTTCCCCCTGAGGAAACTTGCCAGCATAAATAGAGACATGGAGAAGGAGAAGAGAAGAGGTACATTGAGGTTTTGAGGCATTGTGAGTTCTCCTCCATGTTGCTGTTTGAGCCGTTGGTTCTCCTGGAGAAGCTCTGGTCCTCACATTGAGCATTGCTTCCCGGTTCCAGAGGAGAAGATATGTGCTGCTTGGTCTCCAGGATGAACTCATCACACTGGCTTCCTGGCATGTACTCCACTGTGCTTATCATCGGAGGAGCTCGGAGACTCAGTGTCGCTGAGGATGGATGTGGTGATTTTCAGGACAGCCCTGGTCTTTGCTGTGAGTGTGACTTCTCGGCTCCAGAGTAGAACCCTCAACCTACCAGCACAGCTCCTTCACCCCACTGGCATAGACTTTCTAGCTTCCAACGCTGACCTTTGGGTCTTCCCAGATCAGATCCATAAAAGAGACTGGCATGAGTCCTTCTTGTGGGCTTCAGACCTCCAGTTGGACTTGTGGGAGACATTGTCATGAGCTCTAGATTTTCATCTGGACTCATGTGGGACATTGCTGTGGGATTCAGGCCCTTGGCTGAATATTCTATGTCTTTAGTGTTGTGGATAGATTTCCTGCATTTTCTTGTGTTAACTCTGGGTGACCATCATAAAAATAATATTATAAACTCCCTGTCCTGGTTCTAATTGTTCTCCACACAACCCCTGACTATAACAGTATCTTAACAGTAAGGAAATGTCTTGTTTATATTGTTTGGAAAATTCTTTTTGAATGAATTTAACAAAAATCTCCTTTCACCCTCTTCTTATGTAACACATACTAGTGCACCAAAAAACACATTTCTGAGACATTGGGAGATGCTTGTTCAGCTTTAAGATAAAATACACTTCTCTTAAAATACTACCTTCTCCTCATCAATCTACTGCTATTAAAGTTTCAGGATAGAGTCCCCTCATCTGTGGCATGCCCCTCTCCAGTTTTACCTGCCCAGATTCAGTCACTGCCTTGGAGTCACTTCAGCTCTCTATTTGGAGAAGCCACTCATAGAAGTCATGGCTGGACCTCTGCTCTGGCTATCTCCCTGGCGTGTGCTCTGTGTCTTCTTCTCAGAAGCCATCAGTGTCACAGACTAGCACATTCTGCCAAGGTTCACAGCAGCCTGAGACTCAGGCCCTGGTTAAGACCACAGACCCCAGGAACAACCCCTAACACCACCATCATACCTAGCAGAGAAGAATCTGAGCTCTACAAGAGAAAGAACATGCCCCTCTATGAGGATGTACAAGGGTTATCTCTTTGGAAACCTGTAAGTTCCTAGATGGTTTAGCTGCAGGTAAGCAAAATAACTTCAAGAGGAAAAAATACAGCCACCAATGTAAGCCACGATTAATCCTTATGTTCAGTCAAATAGCATCTCAAAGATCAAATATCACAGACCGAAAACATTCTGCTCAGGCTGCATGAAACTCAAGGATGCCTGGCTTTATGCTTTATCTATTCCCACTGTTTCTACCATCAGCCTGGGGTCCTCTCTCACTCACATTTACTCCACAAAAGATTATTGCATATTAACTTTTTTAAACATTATACTTGGTATAAGGTTATCATATCCTAAAAGTTTAAGTTTCTTATTACAATTTAATCTAAAAATAGTTGTTAGTTGGAAATATTCCATTCATCAAATAACCTAGTGCTAATTAGATTAAAAAATAAAGCAAATATATGAGCACAAGTAGCTGAAATGTTTAAAGAAATAGATTCTATGTGAGTCTTAGAGTCAGAAGTTCAACAGTGTCACAAAACACAATTGTATTTCCATTTCTTTGGATGAAGGTAATTATGTTCTTTTATAAGGCTGACTCCAGGCTGGGGATTTAGCTTAGCACCATAAGCACCTGCCTTGCAAGCGCGCAGTCATGAGTTTGATCCCCGGTACCAAAAAAAAAAAAAAAAAAAAGGCTGACTCCTCTCCACCTGACTGATGAGCTCTCCTGTGGTCAGGTAGGGACCACATGCTTCATCTTTCCTGGCAAACAAGATGGGTGGGAACTCACCTTTCCTGCAGATGACATGGCAGCATTAAGGTTTATTCTGATCTAACAATTACTAATCTCCCATTTGAAAGTGAAACAGTGAGGGATTCGGGTCTGTATTACCTATTGTTATTAACAGGAGTGGGCTCAAATGGTTTGGGCAGCTTTACCTCCAGAAGTAAGGATGTAGCTATACCATTTATACGCAGCGTTCCTAGGGAGTGGGTTAAAGGAAGTGGAAGTTAGAGAGGCAAACAAAATGTCAATATACACACACTTAGAAACTGTGTTTATGATATTGGAAACAAATAAATTGGAGAAAATCGTAAGCCCTTTAACAGACAGACTTCTGGATATATCTGCCTCACATGATTTCCTTCCCATACTCAGCATGGGCTGAAAGAATAGCCTGAAAACAGTTTTGATTACACCATGGGACAAGTCCTCCGCGGTTGGCTGGCCTCTGGTAGTCCTCCTGCTTCAGCACAAAACTACAGGCTATGTAAGGTGAAGAGGAACAATCACACTGCAGGCATCTCTCCTGAGAGCCACTGAGTTAGCTGTTGGAACTGACACCGAAGGAGGCAAGTGATCTACAGTTGGAGACAGGAGGCCTCCAGGTAAACCAGACATGGGTAAAATGAATCTTCAGAAAGAATTCACACAAGTAAGAAAGAGAGGAAACCTGGACTAGGCAAGCAGAGATCACAGTCTGTAAGAGGACAGGTAGAAACACAGGAGAGGGGCGTGCAACAGCCCAGCCTGGAGCGCTTCCGTTCCCAAAGCCTCGCCATCCCGCCTTCTAGGCCAGTGGCTCCACTTCCGTTCTGCATTTCTGCTGCTGTGCTTTCCCACATGTTGCTCCATAACCACCTCCCTTTTATGTGTGGTACTTTGAGCTTCTATTCCATATAAATGATGGCGCTAAGTTGTAAAAAACACAAATATTTTATCTTAATAATTTACTTGAGGTGTCCAGGAACAATTCCTTAAAACAAGATGCACCAAAATAAAATATTTTTTAATTGCCTGTAGATACCCACTAGAAGTTTGAGGGAGAAGAAAACACATCCTTTCAAAATGCACTTTTCTGTTCCCAACACACATTAGATGGTGATACCCCTAAGCTGGTGATAACCTGCGTGCTGGTGCTACGGAATCGTTATGTATACACATGCTTTTCTCTTAGTTAAATCATTGAAGTTTGAAATCATTATTTTCTGCCTGTTAGATGGGCATGTTAATAGGCTTATTCATTCATTATTAAGCAAATGTGTACCCTATTTTTAATGTACAAAATCTTTTTAAAGGGCTTTAAGTGAAAATCATTAAACATTGCTAAATAACCAGAGCCAAATCTGAGAACTTAGTCCAGTTTTTAAACATTGGAACCATTGAAATTTATGAAGCCACAGTTATATTTTGCGAATCAGTTACAAAATTCTCCATTTTTTCTGACATAAAATGTGATGCTGATTAAGGTCACGTAGCTAACCAACAGAGCAGTCCCTGACATGCCACTCTGAGTCAGCATGGAAATTTGCCCAGAAGCAGGGGTTCTGGTCTCCTAATTGACCTGACAGCTGGAAATCTTTTCATGGCAGCTATGGCTTCCTGTGGAGTTGAAAGTGCTGTCCATCTTGAGCCCAGATAGCGTATTTAGTCTGACACAATATGGTGTTCAAAACAAAAATTGTGAGGGAGGAAAATATGAATTTTCATGGCAGAAAAATATCAATAGCCGTGGTGTTTAAAAAATTGTGTATACAATACATTATCTTATCTCTGAATTGTTAAATCATATTAATAATCTACATTGTTAGAGAATAAATTTTCATGTACAAATCGTTATGATTTGATCAAGTAGAGAGTGATCAATTAACTTGTAAAATTTTTGATACAGAAAATGAGTAATAAGAAAATGACAAAAATTGAAATAGGCTTATTAATTTACTTGATAATACATAGCTTCAGTCAGACGCAGAAGACAGGAGAACTTTCAGTTACCCTCATGACACATTGGCTACCTCACCTGTGACCACTCTGACAGACATAATTAATTGGTGACTGGGTATTTGGGACTCTTCTGCCACCCTACTGCCTCTGTGTAGGTTCAGCAGCGATGCCTAAATTCTTCTGGAGTATATTTGATATCCAGCATCTCTTTTCTTCATTAACAAATTTTATCCATAAAACTCAGTTCCATGGTCCATGTTCACGATGTTCTGTGTGAAATATTCCTGTAATAATAAAATTTGTAAATGCATATGTGACATCAATTTTGATTTTATTTACTAGTTTTGATCCAGAGTCACCACATGAAACATGTACTCATTATTATATCTCAGTTACCTCCCCTTACCCCCTCCTGATAGATATTTATACTCCCAGCAAAGCCAGAAGCTTTATCCAGGACCCAAATCTAGAATGACTCTGGGTCTGGCTACCAAGGATCATCACAAAGGATAGGAATTATGAAAAACTGCTCAGCATTCCTAATTATCAGGTAAGTGGAAACCAAAAGCACAGTGGAGTTCTGGATATAGTTCAGTGGTAGAAAATTTGCTTAGCATGAGTGAAGCCCTTAGAAAAAACAAAATTAAAAAATAAGATATCACCTCACCATAGTAAGAACATCTATTGGCTATTATAAAAAAGAAAGAAAAATAAATATGCTAGTGGTGATATAAAGCAACAGGTATCTTTGCAAGCTGTTGGTGAGAAGATAGCAGAGCCATTATATAACAGTACGGGGTTCTTTAAGAAATTAAAGTAGAACTACAGTGATTCAGTAACTATGTATACATCCGTCAAAGTCACGTTCATTGCAGTACTGTTCACAATACTCAGGCAGTGGAAACAACCTAAGTGACCACGGACGGAGGAGTAAAGAAAATGTGGTACATATAAGCAATGGAACGGTGCTCTGCTATGTAAAAAGAATGAAAGACTGTTATGTGTAACATATTAGAAATGGAGAAATGATGTTAGATAATACACAACAGGCACAGAAAGACTAGCATTGCATGATCTCATTCATATGCAGAATATTTTTGAAACATTGATCATATAAATGATGAGATTAAAATGGTGATTACCAGGGGCTAGGGAGACCTCTACCCACCCCATTCTGTCTTCTCCCCTTCCCTCTGCCTCCCCCTCCCTTGCCTTTCTTTCCTTTGCTTCTTTGGTAGATGTGGAACTATGAAATCCTGAAGCTGGATTTCTGGCAGCCCTATATCTACCCGACTGGAAGCTCTCTTAGGAACAGAGCTAAGCTAGAACAAGATACAGAAGAGATGAAAGCAAATCAGATTCTGGTAACACTGTTGAAACCTCTGGATTGAGTCATATGTAATGTCAATTCTAATTTTTAGTTCTATGTTATTTAAATGAGCACTGTATCTTTTTACAGGAAATAATTTAAGCATGTGTTTTTGAACATACAAATTTGAGCTGGAAATTATGATGACTACACTTGGACATATGATTTTATTTTGGCTGAAAGCTAAGTGATGTTATGTTTCCTTATTAACATATCTTCTAACCTCCAGCCTCAGGGATATTTGTATCTGATATCATATCCAGAAATACAAATGGACTTTTAGTCTGTTGAGCAGAACTGATCCAAGTGCCAAAAGGTGCACCATCGGATTAATACTATCTCTGGATGAAACCCTGCTATTCCACTTGGCCCAGGAAGCAGAACACCAACTGTAATTAGGTATCTATGAAAAGTTATGCCAAACAGCCCTGGTGGCTGCAACACAGCAGATAATCTCTCACCACCACATCATTAGCTACTGCAGTAAGTGCCAAGCCAGAAGGGAGAGAGATGATGACTGAATTTTCCATCATTTTCAGGCTGCCAATTACAAAATCAACATAAATAATATATCTTGTTTTTGGCAAGTGATTTAATACTTCAAGAATCTTGCCCTAAGTTGTAGAAAACATAGGTATTTGGCAGGAATACTCTTTGGACTACTTTGCTTTGAAGGCAGCTGTGTTTGAGTGAGATCTGGAAATCCCATTAAAGGAGCACTTGATTGAATATACTTTTCACTCCAGTGAACATTAGCATTAATGCGAGCCTGTAAAATCTACACATATTACAAAAGAAACTACAGCAATTGCTTAACTGTTGGACTTTACAGGATACATTTTGTGAAATCTATGATGGGAATTTAAATATAGGAAAAAAAGCAAACTGAAAATGTTAGTCCTTGTGTCCACAATTGTACACTGGATTTAACGTTAGTGTAGTGTACTTAGAGAGATAGGGGCATAGTCAAGTGATATTTATTTGGCTAAATGCTGGCAAGAAAAGCATGATTCTACTTAACAGGTTCCAAACCACACTGGAGACTAAACTAAGCTACAGTTACCACAGACACATCAAGGGAAAATCTGGGGCATTGGTTTTGCCAACGTCTGAGCAATACCAGCGTTTAAGGATTGGACATCACTTGTGTATTTTTCTAGAGGCAAGAGAAGGTTTGCCTCCATTCCTTAGCCATGATTATTTTCTTCCAATTTCATTTTTTAATTATTATTGCACATGATGCTGCACTGCCACCCCTAAAGACTCTTGGAATAAACCATTGTAAAAATAAATATATAGGACATTTTTAATAGCAATGATTTTAGATTATATAAGGTATAATCATGTAAAATTAATTTACATGATTAGATTTATAATCCAGGAGCAAAATGAGAGAGGACCTGTCAAGTTTTGCACATACCAGAAAAAAAAAAAAAAACAGAGATGATTAGATGAAGAGGGATCCCAGCTGACTTGGAAGATCAAAGACCTGGTGCTTTCTTGCTTTTTTAAGATTTGTAAAAGAGAGTTGAGTGCGTTCCTTTTTATCACACTCTCTGCAAGAAGATACATTTTTAGAAATATCCTCGAGGTCTCACAGTTTACATCATTTTCTGAGCCTTCACAGATTTATGTATCTGAAAAAGTTGGATAGAATTTTAGACTATGTCTGGATGAGGCTTTTGTCATACCCATATCGTTTTGTTCATTTAACCTCTCTTTTAAGGTATAACCAGCTATTCAATGATAACACTGAATAAATTCTCAACTAATTGGAAAATTACCATTTATATTCCATTATAAGAAAGATATTTTGGTAGATATTTTAGGGCATGCAAGGATAACTACAGTCTAGTATGCTTCTGAATGAATATTCCAGATAATAAACAAGACCTGGACTTGGAAAATAAAAGAAAAATCACCATCATGCTGGAAGGTACTGTCAGCATTTGAGTGAAAAGAACCGTGGTGCAAATTACATTTTAGTGCTGAGGAAATCCTGTGACCTTAAGGTTTTTTTGAATATTCAACTGTAAATGCAATTTTAAAATCTGTTTATAATTACATGAGGCTGAGACTGTATGTATCCAAATCCCATTTGCCAGAATGTTTCAATTAAATATTCCATCTTAATATATAAATCAAAAGGAGACTGTACTTTTATTTCCTGAATAGTATAAGGAATTTTTCATTTATTCAGAAATATAATCAACTCCAAAAGCAAAACCAATATTATTGTTTGTGTTTGCTCTACAAATTACACACTTGTATCATTCTATGTTTACATTTTTCCCATTTGCAAGAGATATGTATGAATATTTGAAAGTGTAGAATAGTAAAAAGTTTAATAATTTTCATTTGAACATTTGAATAGGTTCATAGTGATGCACATAAATTAATGCTACACCTTGCCTGCCAAGAGTTTTATTCCCTAATAAAAAACAATAGAAAACCAACAAAATTCAGTGAAACAAAATGACAGTTTTACAAAGAATCTGACAGACTTGTATTGTGCTCTCTAATTTTCTCAGTCCAGTAGCTTGAACTTTGTCTCACCTTTTTTATTATTCATTAAATTGAAATTATTTCCCATTTTGCTGTTTTGTATTATATACTAGCCTGCTTGATCTGTGATTACCTTATTAACTCTAGGGGGTTGGGGATTTAGCTCAGCAGCATTAGTGCCTGCCTTGCAAGCAGGTGATCGGGAGTTCGATCCCTGGTACCGATAAAAAAATAAAAAAAAGAAATGCAAACCTTATTAACTCTAGTATTAGGTTGTGATATCAGTTCTTTGAACTGATTTTCTTGTACTTCATGTACAAAATGCCTTCTAATTTTCAAATCTTTGAACTTAAAACTTAATTTTTATAGGTAAGTAAATAAATTTCACTACCCCACTGAGTAGGGTATAGTAATGTTTAGATGTTTACACATTAATAATGTACATAGCATGGTATTCATTTTCATTTGCCTTTCAAAAGAAAATTATGTTACTTTTTTTAAAAAATTAGGTGCATAAATATGTTATTTTTGTGATTATCTTACAGATGTTTAAAAGGAGGCCTTTGGATTTGAAACAACTGAGATCTAGTGACTTCAGATTTTAATAAGAAGTAAAAGATAAGAATACATACAGTATTTGGCAAAATAATTGAAATGCATATAACTCATGGCAAGTAAATATAAAATCTAAGAGGATGAGAAATAATGATCATTTGCGAGTCTAGCAGGAATATTCTGAAAACCATGCAAATGATTTTTCATTTCAAGCAGAAGGTGAATTGTGATTTTTTTTTGGCAAAATATAGAAAGAAAGCTTTTTTACATTCTCTAAAAAGATATGAACCCAGAAAACCCTAAAGGAGAAAAAATATAGTAGTATACATTTTGGATCTTATTTACTTTTTAATTTTTTTACACAAGGGAGATGATACGATATTAATACATGTGATTCTGATTTATTTCACTTATGAGTATGATCTCAAGTTGCATCCATTTATGTATAAAAGTCTCAAGTTTATCCTTCTTTATAGCTAAGTAGTACTCCATTGTGTAAAAACACCACATCTTTTTTATCTGTTCTGCAGTTGGTGAGAATTTGGTTGTTTCCAAGATTTAATTAGTACAAATTGTGCTACTACAAACATGGGTACACAGATATTGCCGTGGCATGATTTTTTCAATTCTTCTGGTCAAATACTAGAAGGGAAATAGCTGGATTGAATGGGACCTCCAGTCCTAGTTCTTTGAGGATTCTCCACACTGATTTCGAGTCAATATACCTGTCTATATTCCCACCAAGAGGATAAAGGCTCCTTTTTCCACACAGCCCACCAACATTTGTTGTTGATTTATTTCTTGAAGATAGTCATTCTTTCTGGAGTGAGATGAAATCTCAGTGTTGTTTTAATTTGCATTTCTCAAATGACTAGTGATGTCGAACTTTCTTCATTTATTTATTTGCCAATTTGTAAGTCTTCATCTGAGAAGTGTGTATTCATCTCGGATGCCCATTTTTGGATTGGGTCTTTGAATTTGAGGGGCCTGATATTTTTCAATTCTTTATATATTCTAGATATAATCTTTTGTCTGAGAGACAGTTGGCTAAAAATTTTTCCATTCTTTGGGTTCTCTTTTCACTCTGTTGTTGATTTCTTTTCACATGCAAAAACTTTTTAATAAGATGAGATTCCAGTTGTTTATTCTTTGAAGTATTTCCCACATTGTTTCTGTTTTGTTCATCAACTCCATCTACTCCTATGTCTTCAAGATTTTTACCTACCCTTTCTTGCAGTATAGTTAGTATTTCTGTTTTAATATTTAGATCTTTGATCTATTTTGACTTTAGTACATGTATCTAGTTTTAGTCTTCAGCATGTGGAAAGCCAGTTTTTATAGCTATACATATTAAAGAGGCTTTCTTCCAATGAACATATGTAGCTCCTTTGTCAAAGAAAAGGTGGCTGAGTGTCTTTGTAGTTGTGTCTGCATCTTCTAAATTGTTCCACTGACCTTCAGATCTGTTTTATTTACCAGTACCATGCTGATTTTATCACAGTAGCTTTGTAGTATAATTTCAAGCAAGGGATTGTGATGTCTCCTGCCTTGCTTTTGTTGCCCAGGCTTGCCTTTGCAATTCTAGGTCTCTTCTCTTTCCAAGTGAATTTTGGGGTTGTTTTCTCTAAATCTGTATAGTTTGCAAATGGTATTTTGATCAAAATTGCATTGAATATGTATAACAGTTTTGGGAGTGTGGCCATCTTCACAATGTTGGTTCTTTCTATCCAGGAGTAAGGAATATTTTTCTATTCTCTGATATCCTCTTCAATCTCCTTTTTCAGCATACTGTACTTTTCAATATAGATATATTTTATCTCTTTTGTTAGATTTCATTTTTTTGGATGCTATTTTGAAGGATATAGTTTCTCAAAAGTAAAGAACAACTTAGACAGGGGAAAGGAGAAAAGAAGGAAAGAAAAGAATATATATATATATATATATATATATATATGCAAGATAGATAATTATATGAATTTCTGTTAGTTCACCAAAAAGAACAGCTTGTGATTTCATTGTCTGATCATTTTTTCATGCCTATGTATCTTGAAATCTTAGAAATACTTTGAAGATGACTGTATGCAACATAAATCATCTATTATTTGTTTTAAAATTCTGTTTCATTTTTTATCTTTAAAATTAAAAAAGAAGGAAAAAAGTTTAAAAATTTTTTCCTCCAAATTCCAAATATATACTTGACTACTAAATCCTTCCTGTAAGAGAAGCAGTACAGATCAAAGCACTATGGCACCAGCTCACAGCATACTGCTATGAAAATTAATTCCAAAGTCTGAAATATGATGTGAGTTTCTTTGGAGTGTTTTGTATATCTGAAGAAATCACACATATGCATGCATGTATGTGTGCACATTCTTTGTAATAGTGCATCCTTATTAATAACAAGATCTCTGGCTCTGATTTGCCCAATAATTTCAACTGAATGTACTTTGCCATAACTAATGTTCTAATAACTTTAAAAAAGCCTATAGATTTTTGCCACTTCAACCTTCTACAGGAACAGTACTACTTTATTAATTAATTGGTTGTTTGGGGGGGGCAGGGTCTTGCTACGCAGAGCAGGCCACTCTTGAATTCACTACATAGCCTACCTAGGCTGGCATCAAACACATGGGAATCCCCACCTAAGCCTCCTGAGTGATACATTTATTGGAACTGGAACCAAATAAAGTTAAAAGTCCAGCTTTTTAAAAATGTATGTAAACAGAGCATGGTGGTACATACTTGGAATTCTATCTGGGGGATACTGAGTCAAGAGGACTGCTGTGAATCCTTGACTATATAGTGAGCTAAGGCCAACTTGAGCTACAGAGCAAGACCATGTCTCAAAAATGTTAAAAAATGTAAATGTATATGTATTTATTAGTGTGTGTTTGCAAGACATGCAGTTTACAATCATCTTGGGGAGTGGGTATGTGTACATAACTCAGTTTGTTTCTTTTTCTTTGTTCACCTCTGCCCATCTCCCCCTCTCCCCCTCTCCCTCTCTCCTCATTTAATTTCTCTCTTCCCATTCTCATTCTTGTTGATATTATTAATCCTAGGTCATATTTACACATATAAGGTACACTGAAGTTGTCACATTCCTGTATGTAGTATAACTGTATTCTACATATTTCCACTTCCCTTCACTCCTCATCCTTGATCTCATAGATCACTTTCCATTTGCAAGAGAAGATCCTCTTTTCTCTTTTGCATTCATTCCCTGTTGTTCTCTTTGTTTGCTGAATACTCTTCCTTCATGCACAGATACACATTTTCTTGACCCAAATATATGCAACTTTAGATTTGTACTCTCACTCAAGCTCATTGTTTTCACCTAAAAAGTATAAATTTTAAATAATTTTTACCTGACACATTTGTACCAAGGATTACATATGTAAATCTCCTACAGCAACACATAACATACAATAACTTAAAATTGTTTGCTGAAGATAGCAACAAACAAATCGGTATCTGATTCTAGTCCATGAAATATTATCTATCACATTTGGTGAATGTTAAAACAATTCTAAGTTTTAAAGCATCGCACATGTGTTGTGCTGTTGCTCGTAGCATCACTCTGCGATGAGTCTGCGTGTGTTTGCCCACAGTTTCCTTCGGGCCTGCGTTTCAGTTGGCACCGCTGCTGTACAGACTGCTCAGGTGCTCAGCTCCTGTAGTGAACCCATTGCTCTCAACACAGCTGCTTCCTGATGCACAGCACAAAGATCCCCTCCATCATTAGACACAATTTAATATTAATGGATACTAATGGATGTATTGCTTTTCTTTTTCTTGAGATTTTATAATCTTTGTTGTTGGAGACACTGTGAAGTGGCTCTGAGCAGGATTTAAAATTGGCTTTCTATGTTTATGTGTGAGTCTAGCGTGGGCCTAGGCCTCTTGCCTGGCAATGGGAGCTGATTCATAGTAAGTGAACCTCTGTGAATCACTGGTCCCGGCTGAGACCTGTAGTGGCCTGTGAGGCCAGAGATACCTCAAAGGGCAAGATAAGGTCACAGCTGCAGACACCTGGCTCAAACATCAATTAAGTAGATAGAAACTGCAGCTGCAGGAGTTACTTCTACAGTCTCACTCCTGCCATGTCTTCATGATAAGACAGTTCTACTGAGCTGCCTTGATTCATTACTTGGAGACATCCTTGAAGTGACTCCCAAGGTCCTCCTCATCGTCTGCACTTTCCTCAGTTTCCCTGCCCTTTTTTTTGTTGGATCTAAGAAAAATGAGCAGTCCAGAGAAGTCTTTATCTTACTTAGCCCTCAGAGTCTCGAGCTCAACTAAAGGGTTTTTGACCCTCCTGGAGCCCTAAAATCATACCACTTGTCTCATTTTATTTAAACCTCCACTGTACACTTGTTTGGGAGATCGGGGAATCTAGGTCAGGACCTGATAGTTTGTCTTAAGAAATGATTCTGTATTCTGGAGTTATAAACATATGGGAAAAGAGTCTATTTTTCAGATGTTTGTATCAGATTTATAGTAGAGTCATAGTAACAAAATACACTAGGGTCATAGTAACAAAAAAAAAAACTTTACCAATAGAATAGAATAGAACAGAAGACTCAAAAATAAATCCATGCAGCTTCAGTCAACTGATTTTTTTTCAGTCAACTGATTTTTGACAAAGCTTCCCAAAACATACAGGAGAGAAACAATGGACCTATGGAAACTGCATACCCATGTGTAGAAGATTGAAATTAGATCCCTGTCTCTCACTCTGTACAAAAATAACTCAAAATATTTCAAAGATGTCAATGTAAGTCCTGAATTCTGAAATTGCTAGAAGACAACACAAGGAAAAAACTTCAAGACACAGAGAAACACAATGACACCTGGAATCAGACACCAGCATTTCAAGAAATATTAGCAAGAATGTCCAAATGGGATCTCATCTAATTGAAAAGCTTTGTAAGAGTTAAAAAAAATTAATAGAGTGAAAAACTAACACATGAAATGAACCTTCAACTACTCTTTAATATAGTATTAATATCCAGAATATTAAAAACATTAAAAATACTAACAAAAAGTCTAATCCATAAATGGGCCAATGAATTAAGCAGGCATTTCTTAAAAGAAATATATAATTATGTAAAAAAAAATTCAATATCTTTAGCCATAAAGGAAGTGTAAATCAAAACTGCATTGGGAATCAATTTCACCCTAATCAGCATGGCTATCATCAAGAATTCAAATAACAATAAATATTTATTAGGATGTGGAGTAAAAGTAACATTCAAAAATTGTTGATGGGAAGGTGAAGTGATACAGTTACTATGGAAATCAGAATGACAGTTACTCTAAAATCTTTAAAACAGGGCTCCCATTGTCTCCTGATAACCATTCATAGATACACACTTAAAGGAATTAAAACCAACATAATATACAGACATTCATGTATCTATGTTTATCACAGTGCAGTCCACCATGGTAAAATTATGGAATCAACTTTAATGCCTGTCAGCTGAAGAATGGCAGATTTTTATATGAATCAGCCATAAAGAGAGATGAAGTCATGTTATTTTTAGGAAAATGGAGGGAACTGGAGATCGTTATATGAAGCAAAATCAATCAGGCTCAGGAAAATAAATACCACACATTTTGTCTCACATGTGGAATCTAGAATAAAAGGAGAGCATAAAAGTGGAAGAGAAGTTAATATAAGAGAGGAATCAAGGGGGAAGGAGAGACGAATGAGAGAAAAGCAACAGAGTGCATTGGATCTGAATATGCTACGTGTGCATATGAAAATGCTGCAGTGAAACCAATTACTCTATAATTAAAATGTTCTACTAACATATAAACATTTTCCTCTTTTTGTATTATCATCACTACAAACTTACTGTTAAGTCTGAAAAATTAGTATGAATATTTTCATTGCAACAACAAGACAGTGGATCTCTGGATTTATCTCTCACTGATCCCGCCTTAACAATAAGGAAAAGGAAGGAAAAGTTGGAATAAGTTAGAACATGTTCTTGTCTCTAAATTATGCTCTTTCATAAACACCAGAAACTTTTTATATTAAAATCCATGGAAGCAAACATTTAGGATTATATATCTCTCTTATTTCCAGCATTAATCATGTTCATGGATTTTTAGGCTGTTTGGAATATTATAATTTCTATTTTAGCCCACATTTAACCAGCTATATGTTTTGATAATGTCAGATAAGTGACTTTCTACTCTACATCACAGCATGTGATCCCTGCTGGATATTTATACATAAATTCAGCAGTTTTCTAGAAAACAAAGACTAAGAGCAATTACAAACTTACTTAATCACAGTCATGTTAAATGGTGACAATATTGAAACATAAATTTAGGTGGAAACAAATCCAATGTCAATGTTTCCACTAGCCATGGTTTTCCTACCTATGTATTATATTGGAATCAGAATATGTTTGGCTTTGGTCACAGAAACTTATAATAGTAAACATAATGACCCAAGCACTAACTTTTAGTGAACTATTATTTTCTAGATTCCACTTTCATGAGCTTCAGAACGAACCTCTAAACTCAATGAGTCTCTTTAGTATACTAATGTTTAATTTTGGTAGATGAGGATAAGGGTTTTGATTGAAATCTTCACATCCTAGAGTTAATTATGAATACATATCATAAAAAATTTCTTCCAAAACTTGACTTTGGATTTTAATTAGACATATCAATATAAGTTATGAAATATCTCTTAACTTATTAACTTCTAATATTGATCAAACCAAATAAGCTAAATATACAAGACTGTCCTCAAATCTGGTATCTAGATTTCGTTGCAATTTTTAACCCTGTCAGAAGTCATGATTAACTGTTATGTATTATCCAGATGTGAAAACTATTTCAGTTACTAGCCCAATTACTATTTGTGGTTTCTCACTTACCTACATGATTACTTCCTCTGTTTTTATGCTATTTCATATCTAATGATGAATATTTCCATACATCAATATGAGTCATCTAATTTCAACACAAATATCACATCAATTACAGTGCTTTTATATATTATGTGAATATACAGCCTATCATAGTTCACGTGAATACAAAGTCTTTTGTATATTACGTGTGTATAAAGTCTATCTACATTTGAGCCATTGGCATAGCATAATTGCTCTATCTAATCTTGTAACAAAGTCAAATATCCTTGTAAGCTATAATGAGAAGAAGATTCAAGTTTGAGGAGAGACTTCACTCTGAATCTCTTTGGCTGAGAATTTGATATTGTTACTCCCCCAGTACAAGAACACTTGCACATTATAGGTAAAGTCCAAGATATAAAGGATATTAGTTCATTCTTTGCAACAATAGCAGTACTTATAGTTGATTCCATACTGATAGCTTTCCTTTAATAAATTTCAGTCCGTTCTTTCTCCTAGTGTCTAAAAATTTCTTCCTTCATACTTACTTCAATTTTCAAACAGAGATATCTTTGTATTGTTCATTTCTTTTAAATTTTCTACTCAAAGAATTTTGCCAAGTGACTTTAAATATAAACTTCCTTTTATAGTTTAGCTAGTGGGTATTAAAAAAACTCTAGGATTCATTATAGTGTAGTGCATATGTGTTTCAGTTATAAAGTCAAATAGCTTGTTTCAAAATGTTATTCTCTGTTTTTCCTAAACATAGTACTCTGAAAAAATCTCTCAACTTCATATTTCAGTTTGCTCACTTGTTAAGTGAAAAAAAAATAAGACAGATTCTATACCTTAGAGAAACATTTAATAATCAAGACATGAAGCAACTCTAGCATATGTTACAGTTAAGAATTAAAATGTTCCCTAGAATTGTCACATGTTTAGAATTGGTGCTTTTTGTAAGTTATTGGATCAAAAGAGTACTATATGCCTTAACGGCTTTATGCATTGATCAGTTCATCTCTAACTGTACTATTAGAAGATAGTTTGAATGGATGCATCACTGCGGGCATTCCATTCGATGCTGTATCTTTCTCCCCAGCTCCTCCCTAATTGCTCTGATTTCTTGCTGCCATGGTTGAGCAACTTGCCTATGCAATGTATTTTAATATGCTGGTTCTTCCTTTCAACCAACCCACCATGGACTATAGCTCTCAAAACCATGAATTGAAATACACTTCTTTAAATTGTGGGGTTGGGATTTTTTGTTACAGCAACAGGAAATAGCTAATGCAGAAAATTGATACCTACAGAATGAGGTTCTTTCTGTAACTTCAGCTGCCCATGTGAGTGAGTAGTGTTTGGAACATCTTTACAAAAGGAATTCATAAAATTTTGCAGAAGCTGGGCTTGCTCAGTGATTATGGAAAGAGCTCAGAAGTTCAGAATGTGAATAGAAATATGGACAAGCAAGGCTAAGTTTGCAAATTTCCAGTTGAAAATGAAGAACTTATTTGAAATTGGATTAAATACCAAGCATGTGTCATTTTGGCAAAGAATTTTTACATTTTTTAGACATTGTATGACACTTATAGACATTGTGTGACACTGAATTTAAAAGAGATGGACTAATCTGGCAGAGAAAAATTCAAGGCAGCATAATATCAGGGTAGGAATTTTTGCTTCTGGATAATTAAGTCAGATTTATAGTGAAAATCAGGAATTTTTTTAAAAAAAACAGAGCAGATAAAAATAATAAAAAACTTAAATTTTGGTTCAAAAAGGAACCATGCATAAACTTAGGGCAAAAGTATATGTGGCTTCCTGAAAAGATAAACATCATTGAAAAAGAAATCAAGCATGATAGAACTACAAAATAAGATTTTGATGGAAATGAGAGACAGTATGGTAGCCATCATTGATTTCCTGTTATCTTTTTTTGAAGTTTTGTATTGCTTTTATTTTTCTGTTCTGATTTGCTTTATTCTGTTTTGTTTTGTTTTATTTGCTTTAAAAATAAATAAATAAAATTAAAAGAAAAAAAATGAAGCCAAGCAATTTGCATTAGAATAAAAGGAAAGATGCTTGCAGGACATCTAAGGCAAAGGCCAGTCCCACCTCTCATATGCTCAGGTGTGTAAAACAGTTACTTCTTTTGAAAGACTTAATTGTGAAAAGATTGCCCAGAGTTTCTTACTTATTCAAGGCCACTACGGAAACATTACTCTAAATTTAGCCATGCAGACACAGGCTTGCAGCTGTGATCCAAGAGGAACTGTCTATTGCTCCAGCTGGCAGCAGAGCCTGTCTGGCACGCTAGTGCAGACACACAATGCAAGAGCTACGGGGTCATGGAGACTTCCAGCCAGATTTCAAAGGAAGGCCTGTGAGGTCAAGCAATATGACCCTGAACTGGTGACATGTGAAGCTCTGAGGTTAAAGACAAAATGACAGGACTAACCACAGGAAATTAGAGATGCCAGGTACATGAAACATTAGCTGAGAAATTCCAAAGAAATGAGTGGAGCCAGCCCAGCAGAAAGGCCATTTTGATTGTAAAGTTACAGAGGAGGCTGCCCCACCCCTTTGGCATTCACAGCTGGCCACAACTTGCCATGGATGTTGGACATGGAGCTACACAATTTAATTTTTCCCTACCGGTTTTTGTCCTTGCATTAGTCTGGTTCCTTCCTATTCCCCTATTCCTCTCTTTTGTAATGGGAAAATTTAAACTGTGCCATTGGAGATTAGGTGTATTTAGCTTTCAATTTCAAAACGTTTCAGGGGCTCACAGCTACTAGTTTGCCAAGAATCTCACAGGGAATTTTGTGCTTAGACTTTTTACCACCATTGAAAATGCTAAAACTTTGGCAATTTTTAAAGATGGACTAAATGCATTTTGTAAAATGAGCTGGGTATGAGCCTTTTGGGGGCGAGGGTAGAATGTTAAGGTTTATATATGTGATTGTCCAGTAAAGTATTACGTGTGCAGAGGTGGAGCTTTTGGACTGACGTACTGATGAGTCCAGGCTAACCATGTTGTTAGGAGGTAGGGCTTGATTGGGAGAGGCAGGTCACTGGTGGAGTACGCTCCTTTTTAAGATGTATCTCTCTGCCTAGATTTTACCTTCACTCTCTGATTCATGGATATCACAGATTGTGCCATTTACTTCTGCTTTGCCCTTTGGCAATGTTACTTCTTTGTTGGAGTACACCATCCCTGAACCTTGTACTGAGTCTCCTAAAACTATGAGCCAAAAGAAGCCTCTCATCCTTTAAGTTGGGCAATTTAGGTATTTTATTCCCATAACAGGAAAATAATGAATATACCATAATACAGAGCACATATAAATTCTCCAAAATTAGCTCTAATCATTTCAGCCACATGACTCCTTTTTGGAGTGTGTGCACAGGTACACTACTGGTTAAGTTTTTATTTCCATTTTTCTTCCTGGAAATGCACACTTCATGTTCAGTTATTTTCTCCCTTTATATTTTTGGTTTTGTTGTTACAATTCAAATACAATTCTGTGTTTTTTTGGATCATTTTATTTATAAATGGGTCTACTTGTGCAATCTGTCAACCACGTAAAGTAATCAAATTGTTTGTTAGCCACAGTACGAGAGATAGGTGGGAAAATAAGGTGGGTTTAGAGAAAATAAGACAAAATGATGAATTGGGCCATGTACAATTTCTTCAGAAGGGAATGGGGCCTGTGCAGGTTTGCCTACTCTCTTCCTCTAAAAGCCATCAATATTGAAATATTTTAAGCATAGTATATTTGAATGTTTATGTTAAAGTCACTGAATTTTCAAATTCATTTCACATTTTTTAGAAAAGCACAGAAACAAAATGTAATATGTACTTTTTTTTAAGATGGGGTCTCACTATATAGTTCAGGCTGGCCTTGGACCCACTATGTAGCCCAGGCTGAACTTAAACTTGAGGCAGACACCCTGCCTCAGCCTCCTAAGTGCTGGGATTATAGACATGCACCACCACACTCAGCCCTACATACATATTTTTGTCATGTTATAAACAGGATGCTTTGAGATGATTACAAAGAGATAGAGATAGAGGGAAAAAAAGAAAATAAAGAATAGAATTGACATTTTTTGAGGTGCTGCTGTTTGTATGGCCAAAAAGATCACTGGCTATAGAACACAAATTATGTCATTTTCTTCCAAGCAAATGAAAAGTGGCACTGAACCCTCATTCTGCTTGATTTAGTAAACCAGGAAATTCAAATTATGGTGAGTCTTTCTGCACTCCAGGAACATGTACAGCTGTGATAGCTCTTCACAAGTGAAAGTATGCACAGATGTACACACACACACACACACACACACACACACACACACACACACAGAGGAAAATGGGCTTCGGTTTGATTTTCCATGCAGGTAGGTGGTTCTGCAGCTTCTAGTTGGAGGCTGGGACATCTGGTGATGGGTTTCAATTTCTTTTTTCTTTTTTTTTTTTATACCAGGGATTGAACTCATGACCTCACACTTGCCAGACAGATGTTTATGCTGCTGAGCTAAATCCCCAGTTTCTTGAAGTGCTCAGTGTAAGCACAAGTCAAGGTACTTTCCAAAGGGTGTGTGAGAGTTCATAGGACTCTCAGGGACTCATAGTCATTTTGTCTGTTTAAGAAACCTCTTCTGCTTATTTTTTAAACTTCTACTTGTTTCTTCTTGTTCCTTTACAATAACCTTTTAAAAAAAAATTCAACCTTACAAAAAAAACAAAAGCAAAAGGAAAACACCTTGAGATTACCTCAGAGTGTGAAAAATTACCCTACAATAAAAAAGCATAGAGACCTAGCGAAGAATCCAAAAAAGTACAGGTTACTATACGGAAATAGCAATTTATTTTAATTCTTCAACTAATAAAAAATAAAATAGTAATTACAATCTCTGAAAATCATCTTGACATATGTCAGGTGTTTTACATGTATTAACTCACCTGATTTGTACAATAATCCAATTTTATGAAGAGAAAACTTGGCCAAGACTTGAAAAAAATCAATAAGATAATATAAAGAACCAGGATAACTGAGGTAAAAAACCAGTTGGATCTGTATGTAAAGTCTATGTTCTTTTCTCTAGGTCAATCTGAAGAGAAAGAAGATATTTGAGAAAGTTATTTCTAACATGAATTGGAGAAACAAAATTTGGGAGCCATGCAGCAAAGAGCAGTGGCATAAATCACACTGCAGATTTGTCTGCAAAGAATCCCACTAATTTGGAAATCATGAGATCCCGTAGCTTGTTCTGGACACCACCTTGTGCTCTGCAAATAATGCACTGTGAAAATGAGGGTTCCGCAGGGATTTTAAATTTCCAGGCTGGGTTTATTGATTAGTGTCTTGCCCTCACTGACAAAAAGGCTGAGAAAGTGTTGGCTTGGCCTTTTTGCTTTCAATAACACAGTCAGCTTTGCTAACAAACAGTCATAAAGTAAGGGGATTCTCAAATATTGGAAAGGGTTTATATGAAGGTTGGCCAAAATGAAACAAAAGCAGCTTCTATATTAAATAAAATATAGCTAGGGCATTAATAAAAACAAGAGTTTTATCTGGTGAAGAGGCCTGAAATGGAAATGAATTATTTCACTTCAGAATGACAGCTAACAGAGTGGCTTTGGGAAAAATCATTCCTAAATGCATCGGGCTGCTTCTTGCTTGCAGAACAGAAATTACTGACTATTGGTTAAAATGCCATGTGAATTAATTTTCAGCCTCATTTCTTCTCTGGCTAAGCATAAAAGCAATTTCAAAGGGAGAAAAATGGCCCCAATATGTGTTGCAACAAATCGTTTGAGGATTTGAAATATTAGCAACTAGTACAATTTAATTCTAAATTCAGCGAGTATCACTGTTGCAGTTAATGGTTTAGGTACACACTTTGCCGACTTAGGGAAAAAACCTATTATTTGATCTCTAATCTCAGTTATTTCACTCAATACCTAATTTGCTTATAATTGCTTGAGCATACATTGATATATTTAGACATTTAATTTAACTTTGGAGAATCTTTTCATCACGAGTTAGTTGAAAGATTTAATTAATTCTCTTCTCTAATTAATTGTCTCCCATCACTCTAAAGAGAATGGTTCCTTGCTGAATTTTTATTTTCCTTGCTGTTTTCTATGAATATTACAGAATAAATAATATATTGTAATTACTTAAAATAATGTTATCAGATATGATGACTTTAGGAAGTTTAAATAATTAGCTTAAATACTAATAATTGTGAAGAAGCAGGTATATTTAATTCAGCCATTGAAAAATTGGTGAGGAAATGTGACATGGTAGTGACAACCTTTGCATATTTCATATAATCCTTTACTAGTGAACTAAATTAGCATATAATTAATTTGAGGTGATTGCATAGCAGTATTTACAGAAGAAAGTGACCCTAAAATAAAAATGATATTTCCCTTCAGCAACCAATTCAGAATCCTCTCAGTGGAACAGTGTTGCTTTCTTCTCTCAATTTTCACATCATTTTAATGAGAGTCAGATGGTTGTTTTAATCCTAATTTAACCTCAAAGAACGAAAGCCCATCTTTTATTGGACTACCAAAACATTTCACATGAACTGTCATTCTTTACAATATACTCTGCAGGGGAAAGATGGGAGAGAATAGAAAACAAAGATCAAAGACATTTTAACTGATAAGAACTTTGGTAAAAGAAAAAAAAATTGTCATTTGTATCCCTAATTGTTTGTGTTCTTTTTCTCCCTCACCTGATCCTTCTCTCTTTTCCTTCTCCTCCTCCTCTTCTTTCTTCTCCTTCAGCTTCTCTTCCCCTTCTCCTCTTCTTTTTCCTCTTTCTCCTCCTCCTTCTTCTAAATGAGGAATACAAATTTCTTCCGATGATTTTTCATTTTTAGAGTCCTTGGACAGTCTGAGAGATAACTGTAATATTCCCCTAAATTTATGTATTGCCCTAAGAACATACTTTCACATTTTTAGTTATTGTGAGTGCAAAGTGGGATTCTAATACACTCCAATTGGGCCATGAGTGACAGAGCATAGCCTTCCTTTCAGGCAAGGTCTCTTATTTATTTTCTAAAGGGATAGTGCGCTCCCTGATTCTCTGTGGCCAAAGACCCTGGTTAAACAATAAAATGCTAAACTGAGGAGTAAAACATGCACCACTGAAGTCCTTTTTTACTCATGTTAATAAAATATCAAAGGATGCACCTGCTTTCCAGATACAAATGGAGAGGCCATTGCTGCCTCAGAAGCCAGAAATGATTCTATCTGCTCACAATTCATTACATCACAATGAATTATTCTGTAGAAAATACTTCAGATAGTTTTTACTGTTATTGAAAAATAAAACAGAAATACTTTTGTTTAACTACTTTGACCTTAAAAATATTTTAAAAGTTGATTATCTTCAATTTAGAAGTGGGTCATATTTGCTGTAATTTAGTTTTCCTTGAAGTCTCAGATGAATACGCTATCCCTTTCAGGCACATATTTCCTTGTTCTTGCCCCTTTCTGAAGCAGTCCTCTAAGTCTTCTTTATGATGTGTTCAAAAATCCTGCTGCCAATTTCCATTCAACAGAAAATGAAGCTTGCAAGCACAATACAGTATACCACCATCTCCCTTATTTACCACTCCTGGCTCTTCTTCAGAGTTAAGAGGTTCATGAAAGCTAAGCATTTTGAAATGATTCAGAACATTGAAGCATACACCACAATGAAACCAAAGACACAGAAGAGAACTTTAGAATGCCTCAGTGGCAAGAAAAATGGACCAAATGCGTCCAAAGCTGGGGAGACCGTTTTGAAGAGAATTAAAGGCAATGTATCTTTTACTGTAATAAAATGTTAAACTTAAACATCCACCATATGTTGCTTCAGTTCTGTGGGGAAACCAGACATTTATGAAATAATAATAAAAAAAAATGCTGGTAAGTCTGCTAGGAAAATGAAACCCTTCTACATTATTAGAGGGAACCTGTACAAACACTAAATCAGTATGAACATTCTCGAAGAAACTGAAATGAGGAATTCTATTCAGCCCAGATATTATCGTTCTCATTGTCTCCTTAAAAGTGTTAAAAGACATCATATTATAGTGATATATGCATATCCACATTGATAGCAGCATGACTCATAATAACTAAATCCTGGAAACAGCCTGTGTCCACTAACAGATGAATAAATAAAGGAAATAGAGCACAGCATTTATACACAACATAGTATTGCTCTGCCATAAAGATGGATAAAATTGGATCATTTGTAGGAAAATGGATATACCTTGAGACCATAATAAGTGACATAAGTCAGAGACAAAGCTTAAATACTGAATGATTTATGTGACATGGGAAACCCAAATTATAATTGAACAGCAAAATGATAGATAATAGGAAGTAGAGAGACAGGTCTTTTTGAATGGAAAAAGGATAAGAGATGAAAGGAGGGAATGGGAGAGAAGAACAAAAGGATGAGAAAATAATTTAGATACGTAGTGTACATTTACCAACTCACCATAAGAATGAAGGGATAATGTCTTGCAAATATTTACCCAATGCAAAACAAAAATAATTGTAGGAAGTGAATCCGTTGTCATCACAGAAACTTCCAGCATCAGCATCATGTCCTCAGGAGTAGCTGACCAGTTAGACTTCTGATCTTGGTCTAGGTATGGTCTGAAACCCCATAATCATACTTATAATGTTGTGATCAGTAAGACACCCACAAAAAAGTAAAAAGAGAGATATTTCTCGCTTGTATTAAAAACATTTGCACAAAGAGTTTGCTCCTAAGATAGCAACTCTAAGTGCAGAAGCATATGACTTGTATTATTTCTTTGTGTAAAATTCTGAAAGTAGAATATCAGGACCATGTGAACATGGCCCATGAGCCCATGAGAGTTATGATCACTAAAAATAAATGCCTTTGAGCTTTGTCCTTCTAGGGGGAAAGAGGTAGAATAGACTTTATGTTGTTCAGTTGCCAAAGACTGTGACAAAATGCCTGAGAAAATCAACTTAAAGAGAAGACAGAATTATTTTGGGCTCATGCTTTCAAAATATTCAGTTCATGGCAAACTGGTTGTGTCATATGGCAAAGCAGAATATCATTCTGGGGAATATGTAATGCACCACAGTTACTGTCTTCATGGTGGCCAGGATGCAAAAAGACAGGGGAGAGAGGGATTAGGATTCCAAATTTCCCCTCAAGGGCATGCTTGGAATGACCTAACTTCTTTCTATTAGTTCCCAGCTATTGGATGTTCTAGCACCTCCTAAGAGTAGCATCACAGGATGGTGACAAACCCATTCAGGTGCCTTGGAGGATATGTAAACCTCAAACTGCAATGGTCCTATCACTACTTCAGAAGAGAGCGCAAGTTGTGTGCCATACAGCAGTGGGAAAGGGATCATTCATGACAAATTTGTCTAGTGCATGGCTTGCATGAATCTATGTGGTAACCGTGGCTGGATTTCTAGGAAACTGCTGCTCTAAAGCTCTAAAATCAGATCTAGATTTCTAAAAGTTTGTGTACATCATAATAAAAAATAGACTGTGATCTGCTCACAAACCCAGACAGGAAATTGGGACAAGTCAAAAAGCTAAGCTTTTCTTGCACAGCCAAAACAGTTTCTTCTGTCTTAGCTTAGAGCACTGTAGATTAGTGACATTCAGATTAAATGATGCATTATCTCTATAACCATAGAACTTGACTTAGCAAGCCTTTCATAGGTGGAGGATGTCTGTATCCCCTCCTAAAATAAACATTAAAAGGCAGTAAATCATGTACAGGCAGAGGAACACAAAAGGGTTAGACTTAATAAACATCATTCTCATGCATATCCTAGACTAGGCATTTTGAGGACTGCTTTTTTGTTTTATTTCTTCCTCAATTATTTTTTTTGTGTTTACTTTTTTATTAGTATATGCTTGTAGTGCATACATAATGAAATGATTCGGCACAGCTCCAGTACTTGGGGGAAGTTGGTGTATGTACATAAACCATCTTAGTTATTTTTAATACTTTGGCTTCTATTTCCAAGTCTTTCATAAAACAACAAAAAAATGAGTGCTATTTAGTATGTTGAAGGAGGCCATTGGCACAGTTTTATTTAAAGTCCTTGAAAATTTCCATGACATTAAAATTTATGTCAGCTAGGAGTTGTTCTAGCACATGATATGTGCTAAATAGGCACCTTTGTATATCTTCAAAGGTAATAATTTTGGAGAAACCTAACAATTCATTTAATATCAAATAATGCATCATGGTTATTGGCATGAACAAAAGCAGAGCAGAAACTATTTTCCAAAGGTCTCACTGACCTAATCCTCTTAGCAGATAATAATTAGTTTAATCAATGATAATCTTTGAGCCTTACACAACTAAAACCAGTGATGCTAACAGATGTCTGCTCATGGAAATTTATTAAGGTTATCAGATAATAATGTTGAGAAGACAAGATAACCTGCAGAAATTCTAACCTCCACATTGTCAGGTACAATGATTTTAATCTTTGGCACACATCTTATTGAAACTGACCGAGAAAGCCAGAAAATTGTTTTTTTTTTCTCCAACATCTCACTGTGTTCATTTCCTTAATAATTTCAAAAATGCTAATGGAGGATGTTCCATGTTCCAAGAACTGTGCTAAGAATAAAATTATTGGCAAAGAATTTGAAAACTAAAATTAACTTCCTTTAGTGTGTAATATCCTATCTGTGAAGTTAAACAGGTGAATAATTAACAGGCAATGGATTCATATTGCTGACAGGTCAAAATACTGCCACTCTATAAGCAGAAAAAAATCAAAGGAAAAAGCAAGATGTGACTATAAAGGGCTTAAGACAGAGAGCTGATCTAAATTTGTTTTCTACTAGTGTCTTGAATTTGGAGGATAAAGGAATGACTTTGTTATGGTACTATGTGTTATGCTAAAATATTGATAAATATTAAGGAAATATTTTGGCTTGAGCCTAAAATTCAGATAAGAATTTAATTATGTTAATTCACTATATTAGTAAATTATGTGTTATAGGTGGCATAATTTTAACCAATTTTATGGCACTCTAACAGAAATCAGCATAGTCCTTGTTAGCTGCTTCAATTACAAGGTAAATTGTAAACAGGATAGAAAACATATAGGCACAGAGAAGAGAAATTAGTATTTATAAAGTGGAGCCGAAGAATACTACTTATTAAACACAGTAATCAAAAGAGCATTTTCACCACTCTGATATTAGAGTGCTCAATTCTTCATAGTTTTTCTAAGTTTGGGATTTGTAGGAGCCCACACTGAGAGATGAATGGACAGAGAAAATGTGGTACTTACACACAATGGAGCACCATTCTGGCACTAAGAAAGAAAAAATTAGTCACTTTCAGGAGAATGGATGTACCAGGAAACCATAATGATAAGTGAAATACATCCACCACCACAGTCTTTAATATCACATGGCTTCTCCTATGTGAGAAATTGAAATTATAAATAAAGAGTAAAATAAAAGCTAGATAACAGGAAAAGAGTCAATAAAAGGAAACAACTTTATCGACTGATCAACTGATTATAAAATTGTAAATGCTCATGATAGAATATTATTCAGTCATGGAAGAAGATGAAATCCTGTCCTTTGCAATGAGAAAGATGGAAATATTAAGTGAATGAGCAGCCAGGTACAGCAAAACAAGGACCCCGTGATATAATGCTCCATACATGAGACAATTAAAGTAGCTTTCCAGAATATCAGCATAAGTGACATAAAATGTTATAGTATTATGGTACAAAAACAAGTTTAAAATTTTTCTCATTCGTACCCGTAGACTGTGGAGACTGGATTAACAAATCTAATGCTATATTGTTTAAATAAAGCATACTGTAATTGTAGTTGCTGCAGTGACAAACCCTGCAGCAAACTTAAAAGTCCTTCAGGAGTCAAATAACTTAATTATTCAGTTATAAATTTTAAGAATCAATTATAAGTTAATTAGGGTCAATTAATGTTTTGTCTCTTCTCTCTTCATCGTACCAGAACTATCCATATGGAAGCTCTAAGGCTGCTGCCTGAAATGCTGAGGACACACCCAGAGGGTCACAGCAGCTGCAGAGAAGCCTGAGTTGATCACCTCACCTTGTGGGAGAGAAAGGGTCACTGCGCCAGCTTTGAGGATCTCTTCAGCACCCACCACTGATTAAGATTCTGAGGGCCAGGTACATTGACAAGATCTCCATATTTAATCTCTTTCTCAGCATTCTATTAATTTCCTTTCCTTTGTTTCTTACCCCAAGTGGTAAAGAAGGAAGGATTCTTTTAGAAAACTTAGAGCTCAAAATCAATTAATGGTGAGGCTCCTGAGCAGGAATAGGGGAAACTGAATCTCCTTCCTGGTGTGCGTGTGTAGTGTCAGTTTTGTTTGGGTTTTTTGTAGCCAGGCTTCACACGAGGTTGCCTGGTGGCCTGCCAGTAAACTTTCAATGCCTGGCAAATATTGTACTGCACAGGCTTTCTCTCTGCCTGCAGAAATCCCTGATTAATAATGTTTCCTGATTTCCATGGTGTAAATTCTCCCGTTGTGACTGATTTGGAATGAGACTGAACCTGCCATTGGGAATTGTTGGGTACATCCAGATCACGCCTGGCCACATGAGCCGCAGCCCATGTAGGAGCCTCAGCATTTTACTCCTGGGGAGAAAGGGCTCATGTCTGCAATAGACAGGATGAAAGGATTTGACTGCAAAATCCTGTTTAGTCAATTGAATCTCTTATTATATAGAGCTACAGCTTAACACCATGCAATCTCAAAGAAGCACAGCTCCTGGAAAAGAGTTGAACCGTAAATTTCAATCAAATATATCTTGAAAAATTTTTCTTTTTAAATTTTTTTTTAAAGATAGTAAAATCCAACAAAACAATATAGAACAAGGCCAATCAAGATATGCAGCAAAACTGGTACAGAACTTCAGAGCAGGATACCGGGATAACAATAATTGATACCACAGCATATCTTGTTATCTTCACAATAGTTGTTCATTCCATCAGGTACAGCAAAATGAAACCAAAACCAAAATACTATAAAGCCAATCAAAACAGAATATTGAGTAAAGCAAAACAACGAATCAGAACGAAGCAAAACAGTGGAAACAATACTGGACCTCAAAAACAAGGTGGAAGGGAATCCCCCATATTTACTATATTGCATATTGTCATCCTCCCAAGAGATGCTCAGACCACTGGTCCCAGGCCTGCATAATCAACCAAATAATACAAGCATTTAGCTGCTTTATGTACCTTAGTTGCTATCAACCAGGCTGTCCTCAGAACCATCTGGTTGCTAAAGGTGTGGGGGTGAGGGGTGGGTGCAGACAGTGTTTGTTTTTCAGCCTGGGAACCCGTCGGCTCACAGGAGGTACCATCTAACTTTTCTTTCCCTGGAACGTGTGTGACTTGCGCAGCTTACCAGGAAGGCTGGCTGGTTTATTTCTTGATTGGTCCCCCAAGTCCCAGCTTGGCGGATTCTCGGGAGACGCTCAATTTTCTCACCTTGGAGCACACAGCTTGCCTCTTGAAACTTTTCTAGCTCTATTCTTCTGCCTTTTGAAGTTCTAATTCTGGCTCTATAGAAACAATGCAGTAGCTTTTTCCTTGAGAAAGAAGTTATGTTAAGCATAACAGAGTGAATTCTAAGAAAATGTAATTCTTTTATTCCTTCCAAAGTTTCAAACGTTTTGTTATAGAATTTAGACCTGATTGAAACTTTATGTGATGAGGCAATGTAAAATAAAGCATTTATCAACACTAAAACTATTCCATTTAATAACTATTACACTTATTCTTTAATATTATAATATATTGTTCAATCTGATAATTTTAGAAATGTAAAATAAAATTCCTAATGTTATAGCCATTAGTAACATTTGGCACCAAAACACAAAAAGATCTTTGGAATTTGTTATAGAAAGTTTATTTTCAAAACCAGATAATACTCTGCTTCATTTTCAAATTTTCATCTTTCCCACAAAATACCTCACCATAACAATATAAAAATGAAAAGAAAATTAATGTGGAAACTTAGAATAGTTGTTAAATCAGTATAAATTTTGCTATTACATATTAATTGCACACATTTATTTCGCTGTGAAATTTTCACAGATACCTGTATTGAACATTCACCGCGTTTGCCCCTGCATCCTCTTGCCCTCTCCCACTCTCATTTTTTTCCTTTACCTCTGGCCCCCTTATAAATGAGTAATTATTCCTCTGCTAATTTTAGGTCATTTTTCTCTCCATATGTGATAAAATGCACATGATTCTTGTATTTCTGCATCTGGTTTACTTAACATGATGCCCTACAACTATACCCATTTTTCTACAAATGACAAAATTTCATTTTTCTTTACTGCTGAATAATATTCTATTGTGTACATATATGTCATTTCTTTATCCATTCATCTGTTGCTGGGTAGCTAGGGAATAATGAATAGTACCAATAAAGATACTCTTAAATATGCTGATTTGATTCCTTCAGTTATGGTGCATGAAGTGGTGGTAGAGTTGGATCATAAGGCATTTCTATTTTTAGATTTTATGGAGCTTCTAGGCTTCATTCCATAGTGTCTTTACTAATTTACCTTCCTACCGTGAGTTTATAAGGACCCACAAATAACCAAGCTAATCCTGAGAAAAAGGAATAATGCAAACATCAAACTTGGATATGCTTCAGAGTCATAGTAACAAACAGAATATAGTATTGGCATAAACACACATATAGATGAAGAAAACAGAATAGAGAACCCAGAAATGAATGTTCATATCTTCAGCCATCTGACTCTCAACAGAGATCCCAGAAGTACTTACTAAATAATGATTGGAAAACTGGGCATTCACATGTAGAAGACTGAAGACTACATCTCTTTATATGGCTTACATCTCAGACTGTAGAAAAATAAACTCAAAGTTTATATAATACCTGAATTTTGAGCCAACTAGAAAAAAAAACAGAGGAAACACTCCAAGTTATTGGTACAGACAACATTTTCCTGGATAAAACCCTAATAGCTCAGAAAGCAAAAGTAAAAATTTGACAAGTGGGTTTGTACCAAATTAAAAAAAAAATGCACAGCAAAATTAACAGTTAACAGAGTAAAACAACTACCCACATAACAGGAGAAACAGATAGAGGGCTAATATCCAGACTATATGAAGAATTAAGTATATGACAACCTCAGAAAAGCAACAAGTAAGACCATAAAGATGGCAAATGACCTAACTAGAAACTTTTCAAAAGACAAAGTACAGAGATAATATAAACATGAAAGTATAACATATTTAGCAATTCAGGGAAAAGCAAATTTGAATTCCATCTAAAGTTAGAGTGGCTATGACTAAAAATATTAAAATTAAATAAATTAAGTTTTTGAAAACTCCATTCAGTTGATTTCTATATCTGATTTACAAATAAAAGTGATTGTTTCAGGATCTCACAATTAAAGTGGGGAAAATGGGACTTCACAATGTCATAGAACATAAGAAATTCCAGAGCTAAAACTTTTCTATTGCAAAAACACTATACCAGTTCCCTGGGACTTACAATGAGGTATATGAGAAAGATATTTAATAGAATTGAGTACAAAAGCAACCTAAGAGAATATAAGGGGAGGAATAAATAAATCAATTAATAATTTTGTCCATTAATACTCTTTATATGTACCATGTTAATTGGTTCAAAATAAATATTAAATAGTTGACCAGATCTTAATTTAATAAGCAAAAGACACACACCAAACACCTTCACCTGGTAAGCAGTATCACTGAAAGCATTCAGCATCTGATTCAGAATTCAGATTGGATGGGTCTTAAATAAAGCATAACATTTTAAAACTTCCTTTGATATTGTAATTTATCACATGTTTTGAAGTCTCTGACTTTAGTATAATCCTAAATAGGATGTAAGCATCTCTGTGCTGACTGCAACACTTAGCTTCTGCCTCAGGATCATGAAAACTGATCCTTAGAAAGTTTATTACAGTGATATTGTACAAGATTTAGAAATTTGACCTCCAGATAGATTTCGGACTTTTTTGACTAAAGAGAACAATTGTTTGTATAGACAAAGCTCAAGGGAATTGAGCAGGAAATGCTGTGTTCCCCAAACAATGGAGTGCCCTGTTCTGAGAATGCCTTGAGAAGTATACAAGGAGGCTATGATGTCAGAGTTCAGGAATGTTTGAGAAAAACAAATTTATTTTGAAAGCCAGAGAAACTTAAACAGCAAAGAGAATAGGTAGAAAAACCAGGGCTTCCTTTGACAATAACTGAACCTCCACAAATGGCAACAGTGCTTGAGGAAGAGAATAATCATGACCTGCCCAAAAAGGAAACATGAGAGGAACTTGGAATTAGAACAGAAGTTGACCATTTGGGAGGACCATGAAACTGCAAAGTGAACAGTGCTTTATCTATGGTTAAGTTAACCTGAGAAACTAAGGCTTTACATGGCCTTATATATCACCTGTCTTCACTGTGTATGCAACTTCAAAGTCTTTTTCTTTAGTAGTGTGCTCGTTATGTTGGTTAACTGTGTAAAATGCACCTGTGAGCATTATGAGTTTTATGGATGATGGAAAAAAAAATAAGCCACAGAAAGTTACAAGCCAAGGGTGGAGAAAGAGTCACCTGTCACTTTGGAGGCTCTCTTGTACCAGCTTCATTAAATGTGTTGGCTTCAGTGGCTGTAGGAATTATGGTGGATCTAAATTACAGAGAGAGTTAACCTACATTTAATAAGATGTGTGCATGTGTGCTTTTAGCCATTTTCATTTGCAGGTAAGTTATTTCTTGCCTGACAGTAAAGTAGCAGGCTACTACCATAGTAATTTTTTTTTTGTCCTGAAATTAAAGTGCAGGCCCCAGCATAAAACACATCCATCATTAAAGAAATATTTGAATGCCATGCATGAATTACCATCATCATTACATAAAACATTAAGTTTTACTTCTCAAGACAACAGAAATTATCAGAAATCTTACAGTTCACACTTAACACATTTTATACATATGAATGTGAATTTTAGAATAACTTTGCAAATTTAAAAAAATTATATCGCTGCAACTATTTTAATGATCTTTTTAAAGCTAAAACTGATTTATCATTCTGATATCTGCAAGGAAAATAATATTATAAGTTACTGTCAAATAAAAAGACAGACAAAAATATTTAAGTAAAAATATAAGAAAACTTTGTATTACAAAGATGTTTAGTTAATAAAAGAGATATGGTTTGGAAGAAATTGTTAAAAGTAAAAAGGAACTAAGATGGGGGAGAAGGAAAAGTACAGAAGAGAAGAGAGAAAAAATGTAAGTTAATTATAATATTAATATCTCTTAGTTCATAGAAAAGGAAGATTTGTGCTGATATCAATTGGAGAATATTTGATGCCCATATCTTACACTCTGAGTAACTACTTTAAGGATAATGATATGCAATACATTAACTAAAGTTATTCTTCTATCATCTTTGTATGAAATTTAGTTTTACTGTTTTTCCATAAAATAAAATAAAATTTTTGTCTGTTCTCTGGATTTTGTGCCAGTTGTGTTACAGAGACTGTAACTTCCTGAAATCAAATGAGGATATCAACACACCACACCAGAATCTGTAGGACACAGCAGAGGTAGTTTCAAGAAGGAAATTTATGAGCAATTACACAAGAAATTGGAGACCTCAAGTAAATAACAAGATTATATATATGAAAGTCTTAGAAAAACATGAACAAACCAAACTTATAACCAGGACAAGAAATAATAACTGAGTCAAAATTAATTTATAAAGACTAAAACACTATTGCAAAGGATAATGAATTAAGAGTTGTTCTTCGAAAAGATAAAACAGCTACACTCAGCCTTACTAACCAAATCAAAGAGAAAAAATGCAAACTAATAAAATCAGAGGAGAAAAGTAGGATATTAAAAAATATACTGCTAAGAGTCAGAATAAGTTATTGCACCACACTGAAATCAAAAGAACAAACATCAAGAAAAAAATAAACCCTGAAGACCAGTGTATTGGATGAACATAGATCTAAAAATAATTAAGAAAATATTTTCAAACAGAATTTATCAGCGTATTACAGAAATCATTCACCATGCTTTCATTCCAGGAATAGAAGGATGGTTCCAAATATAAAAATCAACAAATAATGCACATAAATAGAATCCACAATAAAAAGCACAAAGTGATCTCAAAACATAAGTCAAAAAGACTCCAACAAATCTCACGTCTTTGTAATAAAAATTCTAAAGAAATTAGGCGTAAAGTATTTAATCTAAATTTAATAAGAGCTATACAGACAAATCCAAAGTTACCATCATACTAAGTGAAGAGAAACTGAAACTCTTTCTTTTAAAATCTGGAATACTACAAGGATGTCCATATTTACTACTACCATTCAATATATTACTTGTACTTTTGTCTGAGAAATTAGGCAAAGAAAGTTTACAAAGAATAAAGGAAGAAGACAAATGATCCCTATTTGCAAATGATGTGATCTCATTCTTAGACAACAGAAAAATATACTAGAAGACTTTCAGATATGATACATATGATGACAAGATAAAAAATTTAACTCACAAAAATTGATAGCTTTTCTATACACTAACAATGATCTTGCCGAGAAATAATTCAGGAAATAATCTCCCTCAAAATATAAAACATTTAGAAATAAATCTAACAAAGTGAGCAATGACCTCTTGATGAAAACAACAGGATTGAAGAAACACATTGAAGAATACTAGGTAAGATGGAAAGGCTGCCCATGCGTCTACATCAGCAGAATTAGTTTGTAAAGCTGACCTTATTTCTGAAGGCAATCTACATATTTAATACAAGTCCCATCATAATGCAAATGCCATTTGTCACACATCTGAAAAAATATTCTAAAACACTTATGAAAACACAAAGACCTGTAAAAACCAAAATATTCCTAAGCAACAAGAGCAAGGCTAGAGGCATCGCTATCACTGATTTCAAATTACACACAACGGACAGCAACAAAAACACGTACTAGTATAAAAATAGACACAGCCCAAATGAATAGAGCAGATGACACAAAAATAAACACATAAACCTATAGTTAATCAGATTTTTTACAAAGGTGTCAAAGACATACATTGGGGAAAAGATAGCCAGTGTCTTTAGTAAATGATGCTAAGAAAACTGTTCATTCACTTATAGAAAATTTGTCATCCTGTGCAAAAAGTTAACTCAGAATGGATCAAAGAGCCAAACAGGGCATGCAAAACTTTGAAATTTCTAGAAAAATCTTATAGGAAACACATTAAGACACAGGTAGAGACAACAATTTCTTGAATAGGATTCCAGTACCTCTGGAATTAATAGCAAGAATCAACAAATGGGATCACATCAAATTAAAAAGCTTCTGTAATACAAAATAAACAATTAACAGAGTGAGAAAACAGACAGAAGACAGAGAATTAATGTCCAAAACATATAAAGAACTCCCCAAAACACCCAATCACAAAATTAAATATCCCACAAAATCCAATCAATAAATGGATCAATGAACTGAACAAACACTTCTCAAAAGAAGTATAAGTGACCAATAAATATGCAAAAAGTTTTCAACATCTTTAACCACAAGGGAAATGCAAATCCAAACCACACTGAGATTCATCTCATGCCATTTAAAATTGCTATCATCAGGAATATGAAATAAAAACTGCTCGTGATACAGGGGGAAACAGTCCCTTTTATGCTGTTCGTGGGAATATAAATTATCAAAATCACTAATGAATCAATATAGAAGTTCCTCAAGAAACTTAAAACAGTCTTAACATTTGATCTAGCAATATCTGAAAGAAAGTCAACGTACTGCAGAAGCACATACCTACATACTACATATTCAGGTTTATTACAGCATAAATCACAATAAGCTGTTTAAATACAGATGAAGTGCCCATAGGCAGGTGAATGGACAAAGAAAATGTGCTATATGTACACAGTGGAGAATTAGTCAGACATAAAGAACAATGAAATTGTCATTTCAGGAAACTGGACGGAACTAAAGGTAATCATGGTAAGAGAAACAAGAAGGATTCAGAAATATAAATACTACCTCTTTCTCATATGTGGAATCAAGGCGAGGCAAGGAGAGAGAAAGAGAAAGAGTAAGAGTAAAAGGGACCGTTAGAGTATTGGAAGGGTGTCAGTGGACAATGGAAGGAAATGCAAGGGGATGACAGTGGTTGGAAATCAAAGTAAGTTATATATACATGTAAATGTGCCAAAATCAAACCTATTATTCTATATAACTAATGTGCACTAATAAAAATGAGAAAGTCATTTAATTTAACAACACTGTGTATTTGACTTGATCTATTTGTAGTTTTCAAAGTTTTTCTTATTGTAAGAATTTCAAAACATTTTACCTAATTTTTATTCATGATATTTTTTAATCTGTCTTCTTAAACAGAGTTTACCAAATTATTTAATCTTCAGGGTCCAAAAGGCCTGGCTGTTGTCTTTTTCTCTTTAAAGCAGAAAATTCCAGTGGTTTGTCCCACAGAAGATAACTAGAGAAAACATTTCTGTAGTTGCAGAAATGGGTCACAGAGCTCATTGGGTGACAGGCCCTGTGCCCTAACGCACTTCATTGTCAGCCCTATGGAGGTCTTTCTCCATCCCAGTTGGGTCTTTTCCATATTGGCTGGTTTAAAACTCAGGTAAATTTGACATTGTTCAAAACTATTTTCTAATTTGCATACTCTAGTGTATCCAGTCATGCCTCAGTGTGTAACTTTTTGCTCATCTATTTAGAATTCAAACAAGATTACACACTTTGTGTAATCAAAATATCAATATTCCATTCATATAGCCAAAAACCTGCTTTTTGTTTTTTTACTTCATGATACCGACAATTTTAATGAATTTAATCCATTTGCATCACAGGATATCTACCATTAGACATCTGTATTCTAACTCAGGGTAAATTTGTTGTAGAATATTTAGCAGTCTCTTTGACTCTGTTGCATCGCTTTTAATTTCCAACACTTGGTAAGAATACTACATAGCTACCCAGGTTTCTATTTGTATAATATCTTTACAAAACACAGTCAGTATGATGGTTCATGTCATCACTCATGACGGAGGTTGGATTACTTTAGCATGTGTCTTGATGATATTCTACCTGTACCCTGTGTGACTGCTGAGTAATCTCTGCATGAGTGTAGGGACGCGATCTAATTCTTTCAACCCATGAGGATATCCTGGCAATGATTTTTTGGCACTTGGAAGTTTTGAGAAAATGTTTAACTAACTCTTGTATTCCACTGAGTACTCTTTAACTATCCATTAAGGGAGCTAAAGGGGAAAAAAATGATTATAAGAAATTCAGACTACTAAGTAGGGCCAGGAACATTGTTCTCTAATAAAATATCAGAGCTCGAGAGGCATGTGCCTAGGCAGTGCTGGGATTTACTGACTCGATGTGCACACTCCTGTGCCATGTCTGCCGTGCCTGGTGAGCTGTGCCACGTGACCCATCTAACACTGGCCATTAGATCCAATGTTCTAACTAAACGGTCATTAGTTCCAGATTTGCGTGTTGCTCTTGGGCTGAATCAGTTCCTTTCCACTTAATTGTGTGCATCCACATTTTCCAGGAAATACGTCGCACCACTTAACTGAATTCCTGGTGACAATGTCACAGCATGTTTCCAAAGTGCACCAGCTGCCCAGGGCTGTCATGACAGCTGGCAGCGGGGTGGGGGTGGGGTCATATTTATGTGACCCTTCCACACATCCCCCTTGCTTGCTTTTACAGTCTCTGCTACACAAAACTCACTAACGTATTTGTTTATGAATTTATTTAATCATATTAAATGGAAACAATCTAACTCCTTTGGGTCTGTACTTTCTGGGATCTTTTCTTACCTCTTTTCCTGCCAGATGGTAGATGTTATCTTAGATAATACTGCTTAAGAGGACAAGAATGGCAGTTCGTGCTGGGGACTGGTGACTGTCTCTTACTTGCTTCTTCTGCTGTTACTGCTACTGCAAAACTGCTTTGTCTCCTTGGTCCATCGTGATTTTGAAATTCTAATGAATTTGTTTGCTTTCTTATTACTTTTCACACACTGACTCTTGTATCTCAACACTTCAGTAGCTCAGGATCCCTTCCCAGAACATCAGTATTCCAGACTTATTGTTTCTGGGCTATTTTAAGCTCAGAGTTCATTTCCTACTATTCTGCACCAATGTTATGACAGCAAAACTTTACAGACTTCAGCCTTTCATTCTTGATGTGACACAACAGCAGTCATTTGGTTTGATTAGGCTCTAGTCAAGAGGTTCTTACTTAACATAAAAAATAGTTTTGCTTTTAAAAAATGTTAGTTTCCATCAGAAGCTATTTTAAAATAACCTGAGTAATCAATATAGTAATTCCTTGTTCTCCAGAATATTTTCTTTCATCTTATAATCCTATTAACACACAGAACAAAAGCAATGGAGAAAAAAGTCCAATGTTACTTTTTATCCAACAATTGAAGGTGTATTTCAGTTTCTGATAGCCAGTCTGTATTTACCTATCATTCCTTCCTTATCTCTTCATCTCCCAGATATAATTCTTCATATCTTTCATTAATGAAAGCAAAAGTTTACACATTTAGAAAATCTTTCAGAATTTCTATAAATCAGGTGATAAACATATTCCTCCTTTCACCTTTTGAATCCATTCCATTCACATGTACACTTGTGTTTTCCAGCAAGGTCCTGTACAACAAATTAAATGCTAAAGGCAGGCTGAGCCTTCATACCAAATTGGGCTATTCAGCTTGGAGACCCATTGGGACATGAAGGCATCATCTATCTATATTTTCTTTTGTCATAATGTAACAGTTAAAGTCAACAGTCTGTGTGAGATTGTGATTTACTACTTCTCATAGATATTCCTTCTGAATTGCAAGGAAATAGAGTAAACTTAAAAGCTTGTCATGAAGAATCAAGGAGAAACCACAGTCAATTGCACAAACAATTTTTTTGTCCTCCATGCCAATATAAAACTAGAGATGGTCATAAAATTTATGAATGACTTCTTTTAGTTTGTGTATATTTTTCTTAATATCATAGTATTACAGTATTATAAAACTATTATATAGATAAGTAGATATCTATACATATATATGGGATACATTATGCAAATGGATAGATTACAGATAAATGATAGATAGATAGATAGATAGATAGATAGATAGATAGATAGATAGATGCAATCATGGAATTTGAGAAGTCCCAAAAGTCTAGAGGCTAAGTTAGACACCTGAACACCCAGAATTTCTAATGGTACAGTTCCAGACTGAGGCTGTAGAATAAGCCCCTGGAACACAGGATCTTTTCAGCCATGGCCTGAAGACAGGAAAAAAATAACATCCCACTTTGAAGGTAATTACAAAAGAATTCCCTCTTTTTTCAAGAAAAGAGAAAAGGTGACCTTTTTTGTTCTATTTGGGACTTCTACTGTTAGAGTGAGAATCACTGACATTGTGGAGAGGAATCTATTTTACTTATTTTATTGATTTACATGCTAAGCTCATTAAAACACTTTCACAAACACACCTAAAGTAACATTTGTCCAAATTTCTGGGTGACAAGCAGTCCTTTCAAGTTGACACACAAATTAAATCATTACAGCCATCTCTTGTCCCAGAAGATATGTCATCCAAATGTTGATTTTCCAAACTAATCACCTTGTTTTCACTTAACACTATAGACTTTTCTCTCACTGACAAGTTATATATGAAATATCCCTTGTCCCCTATAGTTGGTGACAAGTGCATTTAATTAGTGATCTCATGTAAATTTTTCTAATGCATAGAACAAGAGTTTATAAAAATACACAGTTTTTGTCAGATCTATCTTATGTTTTCCAGATAGAATTCTGTTTCTTAGTGAAATGTGAAATCAAAGCTCAAGTTATTTAACTTATGCCTTTTCATACTCGGTAGAGGAGTGAGGGCGATATCTTTTCTTCACCCATCACAGAGTGCACAGAGGAGATTTAGGATTGTTCAGAAATGATAAAAGACCCATAAAGAGAGAAAATTAATTTTTTGAACAGTTGTGCAGTGATGATCGAAGGATAGTGGATGCGATCTAATGGCAACAACCAGAGGAAAACTGAGCTGTTTGTTCAGCCTCTTCTGTGTGCATCTGTATCTTCAGTTCTTTTCTCCCAGTAGAAGGAGTGCTCTGAAACTGGGCACTTGTGAACTACAACAGGGGAGGATCAGAAAGTCCTTTTATGAGCCACTTCAGGGGAGAATAGAGATTAGCAAGGAGACTTTCTTCTTTCTACTGTTTCCTCTAGTGCTTTCAGCTTCAGGGCTCAGTATGTATAGGAACTACTCTCACTCCTCTACAGATTATCAGAAGGTATAAGTTAAATAACTTGAGATGTGGTTTCACATATCACTAAGAAAATTCTGTTTTGACAGGCCTGGCAAAAAACTGCATTTTTATCAACACTTGCTTTATACACTAGAAAAATTTACAAAAGCTCATTAGCTAGTTAAACTGAATTGTCATTTGGGGTAATGTGTCTTAAACTGTACCGTACCCAGACTTATTCTTGAATAGGAATATGTCAAATGTCATTGTTTGACACTGTCAGAATAAAATTATCCCTTATAAAGGCATTGAAGATAGATACAACCTTCCTAATTTTTGTAGAAGAATCTCAAGTATGGAGAAGCAAAATGTGTTGCTCTCGGCAATAGTGACAAGAGTCCTAGGGGTTAAATTCAAGTGTCTTGATACAAAGTCCTTCATACCCTTCATTCTGTTCTATATTTTCCTCTGCTGTAGCATGTAAGGACACATCAGGCAGAAACACAACAAAACTTCTCGCTTGTTTTGGTGACCACATATTCATCCATATTCAATACTTACTTTATTTTCCTCCAATCAGTAAGGGAAATTATTAAAACAAGCCAACTTTCCAATAAGGAGTGATTATATATATAATAGACTGAATGATACTAGTACAATTTTTCCTTGCACTGTATATAAATATTTTATTACAGATTATTTCAAAATTATCTTACTATTACCACCAGAATGAAATTCAAGACACTATATATGAGGTATCTATAATTACCCTGATCCACAGCAATGTCTGCTTCAGCATTATCTCTTTTGCATAGCTATGCAGGAGTCAGACCTAATGGAAAAGAAAATATAATAAAGATAAAAATAATTCCAATTTCATGGTATTGTCGAAGATCTACTGAAATTTCATAGAATTTTTTAGAAATATTTAATAGACAAGTTTAAAAAACAATAAAATGAAAGAAAGGATTTGAACCTTGAAGATTTATTTACTATTTTTATTAAGACCTATTTCTAGAAGCAAAAGCAACAGCTGTGAAGATGATGGATACGTGTTATCGGAGTTACAGGTAGAGCTGCGTGAAGGATCTCCTTCACTTGAATACCCCTTACTTTCCTCTAAGGACCAAAAGTGCACTCAGCGTAAGTGGCAGCTTTTCTGCTGTCTTACCGGAGAAGAGAGGCATTTTTTTCGTGCCTGATAAATGCAAGCTGGAAGAGGGATGAAAGCTGAAGTACCAGAAGAGGATGGAAAGGGCAGATGGACAAAGTGCAGAGACCGTGAGGCTTGTACTGCTAGGTTTGGTGACAGAGCCAGCTAGAACATCCACCTCCAGTAACAAAGTGCAAAGAATGTGCACAGATAACAGAAGAGGGAAAGACAGTGAAATGATTAATACTGCACGAGGTATATCTGAAACAGCCTTGTTATTGTTCCACAAACTTCTTAAGTTCTTTATATGTAGTTCATTCAAATAGATCTTCCTTTTCAGGTACAAACACAAGTGATAAAAGCATCACAATAGCAAGATTGGAAAACTACTTGCTTTCCCTTGATTTTACCTCTCTCCGAGTGTTTTCAGAAAATGTTCTGCAAGGTAATCCTGAGAATAATGGTGCCTACTCCACTGTTTCAGAATGGCCTTATTCTTGCTCATCTTGGTTTGAGAAATAAGCCTCAGTCCAACTCCACTTAAAGAGTTTTTTTGGAAATCACCCAATAGTTTTATTTTTCGTACAGTGATTTTGAGAGATATGAGGAAGAGATTTCTAAAAATATGATCCTACAGAATATCCTGAATCCTAAGGAAGACAGATTTTAGCCTTCCTAAGTTTACCAAAGTAAGTCATATGTGCTATTCCAGTTCTCTAAGCCTAGCACTTTACAAGCTTCAGGCAGAAGGATCACAAGTTTGAGTACTATCTGAGCAACTATGCATTTTAGCTAGACCTTGCTTAAAAACAAAAGAAAAAATAGGGCTGGGAATGGTGAGGATGGAGTTTGGTGCAAAGGCCATGGGTTCAAACACCAGTCCTGCCAGAGAGAGACAGAGAGAGAGAGAGAGAGAGAGAGAGAGAGAGAGAGAGAAACAGAGAGACAAAGAGACAGAGAAACAGAGACACACTGTGAGAGAGACAATGAGTCAGTCAGAAACAGAGAAAACAGTGAGACAGTCTATGGAAACACTGGAACCCGTCCATAGATTTGTATACTAAGTCTTTATATTTCTATTATTGAATCAAAATAAACTAGTATTTAGAAGAGAGTTTCACCAGGACTTGAAGAAAGTCATGTAATTTGTTATATTTGTATTTTACTGTATTTGAAATACAAAAATGCCTTTGCTCTCAAGAAGCCAATGATAAGACATAGCCAGGTTTACATCAAAAGAGATACAGTTGAATCAGAGGATAAAAATATCAGTGTCCATGTAATAATCTCTTCTTAAAATATATTCAGAAACATTGTGTTTTAAACAAAGGTCATCTCTAAAAGCAGGAATATTGGCTTACACTCACTGAAAATTCAAGATAAATTCCTGCTAGGTTAATAGTAAATGAGAGATGATCACCCATATTTGGAATAATATTTAAACATAAGTTTAACATTTAATGTATCAAGAAAAAGGAAAGAAAACAGTATACCTAAAAAGAGTCCTTTAAGTTTAATAGATTTTTTACTCCAACAAATCAAGATAAACTCTGCTGTATTCTATCCTGAAGATTATGACCAACATTTGCAAATGTGCTCCCATATACTTTCCCAGCCACCTTTTAAAACAATCTGTGATTTTTCGTTCAGTATTAGGCTCTTAAATTTTACTTCTGTTCTTCCTTCCAGTGTGATTTCCCCTTCCTTCTAATCTCTGTTCTCAAAATCCTGTCACTTTTCAAGCACTATTTAAAAAATGTTACCTCAATTTCATAAAGATTTTTAAGTCATTTATTTTCTTAATTTATTAAAAAGGAAATATATATCCTCTCCCCCTTTTTCTGCCTTGATGGTAAGAATATGAGTAGCAAAGTGAGTAAAGATTCTTAGGAGACTTGAAATTAAGAAAGTTTTCTTAAAGTTTTATTGACATTCCACTTTTCATGTTCTTGCCAAGTCACTTCATCATTCTATAATTTGCTGAGTATTTATTTTATGTTAAACTTGGAAATAGGAAGATTAACTAAGACATAGTACCTACCTTCTAAACTTTCTTAGTTCACAGGCAAGAGAGATTGGAATGTTGTTAGACATTGTTAGACAGCTAAGGAGAAGCAAGCAGTCAAGGGAAATGTGATATTTGTAGTCCTCACCTATCTGATTTATTCAGGATTCAGATTATTGGGTTCAGTATTACTTTAGCATGTTATCTATCACTAAAGATATGTAATAGTCAGATAACAACAAAAACAAACAAATTTAACAAACAAAACATAAAAGTTTGTTAGTTGTTCTGGGCATGTTTGAATTTTCTGTTCACATGTTTCAGATTTTCACATTTTATGGTTTACTTAGCTCTTATGAGTCATATAAAACTTTAAAAAATCTATTCTTAACTACTTATTTGAATATCTGTGTTTCTATGAGCATAGAATTTTCAGATGAAACTTCTGATCACAATGATAAACACTTATAATAGTGTATACATATTTTTATCAATTTTGTCTATAAACAATCTCAAATTATAGTTTTGTGTTGTATACATAAAATGTTTAAATGTGCCAAAAGGTAGACAAATATACACTTAAAATAAAATTTGATAGATTCTCAAAATCATTTGGAAAGCTAGATGTTGGCTATTGTATCAAAATAAGAAATAAATATGTAAAAGGTTAAAGTGCAGTTATTATGGGAATTATTAAGGCACAGCATCGGAAATTAGAATAATGAACTTATTTTCTAAATGAAAATTGACCAACTATGTGATCTTGAACTGATTAACTTCTCTGTGCTATTAATTACTCATTTATCTGCAAGTTCAAGCTGAATGTTCTAATATATGAAGTTTAATAATGTAGAATGCCCTTTGAAAGGAAAGTATTTTGGAAAATTCCACAAATTTTGACTCATTTTTCAGAAATCAATAATTAGGCTAAGAAAAAATAAAGAAAATTTGCAATTGTTGGATCATATATATACATATATATATATATACATATATATATATGTATATATATATATTGTGAGAGAGAGAGAGGGAGGGAGAAATTTCTCCTTTTGTGAATTTCAGAAACGTTACAATACTAAGAATTAGGACAGGCTTACGGTAAGTGTACACCTGCAACTTACCAGCCCCTGCACAATTACACGTTCTGCAAATGGCATTGCTCCAGTGGCTGACCAGCAAGGTTCGGACATGACTGACCTTTAGACATTTTAAATTACTATCTTCCCAACATTGTGAGTTCTTATAATAGATTCAAACGAAGATCCGTTTCTAAAAGATGTATAATTCATTCCTTGTAATTCACTGGTGGTTTGTAAATGCCCCAGTGGTCAAGTGATGATTATGAAATATGAGACAGAGTCTTTGGAACAATGCCATTGATCTCCAAGCCAATTCTGATCAGAGATAACCTATGCAGAAAATGCAGCTGGCACGGCCCTTTGAGAATCTGGAGGGCAGGTCTGCTGAAAACACGGTTTAACCTGCTCTGCATCTTAAGTCAGGAAAGGGATTTGTTTAACTCTAGGGCTTTCTTCAGAGGTCCTGGGTCAGAGAAATTTACTACAGTAGAATTGACTATGGCACAGATCAGATAGCCTCTCTGCCTTTCTCAGTGCTAGATGTTGAGTCCAAGACTTTTCCAGAAATAATCTTGGCAGCAAAACAAGACTCAGTATGAATAATTACAAAGAGGATAGATCCATAAATGAAAAATATGTAAATTTAAATTTCAAACTGCCAGGTAAAGTAATAGACTGAGACAAGTGATACATTGCTGTTTTCCATACACTCAATTAAAAATATAATGAACAGAGTGATAATAATTTTGTAATTTTTATAGTAATTGAATGGTAACATACCACTTGAAAATCATGGATCAGAAGTTGTATGATAGTTGTAAATATCAAGATTGTACTTTATTAATTTAAATTAGTATAATCTGTAAAATCAATTAAAAACCCCTTAGAGAACTTGCTCATACATCAACTTTTTCATATAATACATTTTGCAGGAAGGTGGGTATAGAGGCTCTAACCTAGGTTTTAAATTATAAGAAAATCAAGTTGCATGAAACTATATAATAGTTTATTCTTGGAATTCATATAAAAATTAGGGAATGAACAGTTAATCTAAAATACATGTATGCTTTTCCCACTTCTTCATCAATGTGTTTTGACTTACATGTATATTACCCTATTATTTTAACCATTTACCAAATTTACTTCTATTTGTTAAAATACAAAGTTTGCCCAATATGATTGGACAAATAAATTTATACATGTAGTTTGTAAAAGCAAACCCATACACTACTGCTTCCTGACTTCCTCAGCTCTCCAGAATACAGTTGCTCTGGTGCAGGTACATGAGAAAGATTCTGATACAAAAATGGGTTGAAGAACATGGAAAGCTCAGTGAAAGAAAAGAATTCTACCCTCTATTTCAGGACTAGAGTCTAATGTTAAAACTGTATTACTCTATAAACAAGCTGTGTGTGTTGATTAATAAGTCTTCAAAAGGAACAATGGGAGGATATTGGAATCTGAAGGTAAAATAACAAATATTGGAAAGAAAGGAACATGTAGCTGGTAAATAGCTATAGCGGTAATATCTGCTATCAAAATACAGAAAAATTATAAATTATGAGAAAATAGAACAATGTCAGGAAATTGTGGAAGAAAGACAAGCTGTTTCAATATGCCCCTATCTTCATGTGTATGAAAGGCAAATGTCTCACTCTGGTGGTTCATATGTTCTAGAAAAAAGAGTGCTATGTTGTGTCTCGATGTCCCCCCAAAGTACCATGTTGTCATAGGTGGGGCTTTCTCACAGGTGGACGAATCTAGATGGTGTGAGGCTGGGGTTAAGAGTGTATGTTTACTAAATTAATCCACTGAATGGTTTGGCATAGTTCTAAGTGTAGATGAAAGGAAGGTTCCCCTGCCCCACCCTAGATGTGAGTAATGCCTGTCCTTAGGGTCTGTAGCCTGGATACGATACAAGGGGAACAAAGGACTGGTGCTGCCACTTGCTGTTCGTTTTCTTGCTCTCTCACTATTTTGCTGCTTTACCACCCTGTGCCTTCCATGCATTCCTTCTCCTCTGCGATGCCCCTCTGCCTGGCCACCCTTCTTGGAGCCAGTCAGATATGGGTGGAAACATCTACAGACTGTGAGCCACAATAAACTTTTCCTTCTTTAACTTCAAGTGTCACATAGTTTGTCTCAATGTGAAAAGTGGCCAAGACAGAAAGCTTCAGTGAATTTCTATTTTATGTTACCAACAAAATTAGATTTTTTGTTCCAGTATCATTGTCAATAATTTCACTCAGTCCACTTTTGCCTTTCTCTTGGGTTGCTATAATAGCATTGTAATGTATTTGTTTTTGTTTTCCCTACTTTTGCCTCAGCTAAAATACTGTTCGATTTGCAATCCAAATTTCAACTAAGTTATTTCCCTACAATTAAAATGTGATCATCTCACCAACCTAGTTTACATTCACTAAAGTGTCTCAGGAAACATAATGTAAATATATCCCCTTAGACTAATCTTTATCACGCAAGTTTATCACTAATTCCAGTTGTAGTAAATTTTGTTTTAGGTCCTCAAATACACCATGTCTTCTCAGGCCTCCAGTGATTCCCGTGTGCCATTTTCCACTCTAGTAATGCACTCCATCTTTGATCAGCTAAATTTTAGCTTGCTTATCACTTATTAAAGATATGAAGTGAGTGATCCTTAATTCTGGATTGTGTACTTTGCTTCTCTGTTTTTATGGTACCTGCCGTGGCTTTGTAGTTAAATTTCTGATAAGGTCTTTCACTTCATGAGACTATGGGTAGTTTCAAGACCAAAGACTATGAGAACACCATAGGAATATTTACATGAATAAATTACATATCATGTGAAGGTCAAAACCTCAATGAATTCCATTAAGAACACATTATATGGGTTACATGCAATGAGTGAAATATCATAAATCTGTGAACCAAAAATAACCAAAACTAATCTAACCATTTGTAAATTTTAAAACACTGTTTACAGCATCTCATGGGTTAAAGGGGAAATGAAAACGTGGAGACATCTGTGGCTGAAGTGAGGACTCTGCTGTGCTGTATGTGTGTTCATCTCATGACTTTTCTTTTCAGAGGGTCAGAACAGAAATAGCTTGCTGAGGTCATCGAAACTATGATTCAAAAGCACATAACTGGAAGAGCTCTCCTTTCTCATTTGAAGGTCCAGGGCAAAAGCCCAGATGGAAATCCCTCACCTCCAAGTATTGTCTCTTCTTCTGCAGTTCCAGCATCACCCGCTGGCCTCAGTGAAGTTCCCAGAGCAAGCTCCAACCGCACAGATGACACATCTCCATCTAAACATCCAGAATGCGGAATAGAAGTGACATAAAAGCGAGGGCTCAATAGTCCTGCAGATCTCTGATTTCTAGGGCAAGTCAATATTTAGGACAGAAATAAAATTTTTAAAATTGTGACACAAAAAGCATTTTACCGTAAGAAATAATGACCAACAACCTCTAGGTTATATATTAGGTATAAATATTGGCTAAGACATTAGAGAAGAACAAATTAAGGAAATAATTATTCTACTCAATCAAAAGGATGTAGACTTTTGAGATAAGAAGCTACATTAAGAATTCTATGAAGAGCACATATATATGAGACTCTTAGAAAACTTAGAATCTTCTAAGAGATAGTGGTAATCTTGAGTAAGTGAAAGAGGGATATTGTGGATTTTCAGAAATTGATAAGACAGAAAGGAGGGATCAGATCAGAAAGAGATATGTAGGTCAATTTAAGACATTTTGATTTTGTTCTGAAGCAAAACTCATGAAGGAATTTAACACATCGCAACATTGTATCACTGTAGCGATTTTGTTATTCCAAATGTACTATGGAGAAAGGACAGGAGGGCAGTTTATGTGTAAGGTTGGAAAACCTTTTGAAGAAAGTCTTTGCAACAGTCTCACAGACACAATGACAGCTTGTGTACTTACAGTGCAGGTGATGAAATACGGATGCATTCCAGATGTAGAATCTTAATAGAATTGGTAGAGATGAATTAATCCAAAAGATGAAGGAAAGTGAATTTAAAAACCTAATCATTCTTTTTTTCTCTTTTCCTCTTTCTCTTTCCCCCATCAAGTTTGTCTTTTCTTGTGAAGTGTTTCTTCCCAATTCACAATATCTATTGTACATTTTGGATCTTAGTTACTGGCTGTTTCTCACACTAGTGAGACAATATGATGTTTACACATGTGGGTCTGATTTATACACAACGTATTTAAGATAGTTATATAGCTAGTTTCTCTTAGTTCATTGAAAAGAATGATTTGTGCTAATATTGTTTGGACAAATTATCATGCCTCTGCCTTTACTCTGAATAACTATTATGAAGAAAACTGTATGCAATGTATTAATTATTGTAACTGTCCTACTAACCTGTTTTTAAACACTGCTGCATTGTTATTTTTATATTTTTTCTCTTTTGAAAAAGACCTAGTCATGGGCTTGAAGTACTTGAAACTATATGAATATCAACAAAATAGACAATGCATTTGGAGAAGCACACTTTTGACATAGAGCAATAATTGTTTTGTATTTGTAGACAATTCAGAATTAGGAGATATGTACAAGTAGATAATCCTCAGAGAAGAGGTCAAGTTTGAAGATACATACTCAGAAGTTACAGGATTAAATGGAAGTAGAAAGCAGGAAACTAGAGAAGAACTACTAGAAAGATTAGAAAAAGTAGGAACAAATGAGACCTCAGGTCTTAATCTTAAATTATTGTAACATTCACAAAAGAGACAAGGACAGGGCTTGCAAAGAACATTGGAGAAAACACAGTAAGAGAATTAAGACGACTAATATTAGAATTTGTCCAAAGGAAGGAGAAATTTAAGAGGAAAGGGGAAACTTGAATGCTTCTGACAGATCCCAAATCTCAAGATATAAAAGTATCCATTACATAAGTGAATCTACAGATGTCTTGAGCAAGAATAGTTCTAAAAGAGAAAAGAATAAGGCCCTAAAGTGAAGAACAGATTCGTAGGTGACAGCAGAGATCTATGAAATTAGATTTGTGTGTTAGAGATATCTACATTATTGACAAAATATTCAAGATTTTCTTTAGCAGACTCATCCATTGAGTGAATCCCATGAATTTCAAACTTGGCCATGTGACTTGTTTTGTCCCATTACGTGGCACGAGGTATTTCCAAGTGGATCTTTTGTTGTTGTTGCTGCTGTTGTTTGTTTTTGCACTGGGGATCAAACTCATGACTTTGCACTTGCTAGGTAAGCAAAGAGTTTTCAAATGCTTCAAACATATTTCTGTTGCCCTAGTGCCAACCTGATAGGCTTTCAGTTTACTGTCAGCCTGAATCCCACAGGGAGAAAGAGCCGACCTAAAATAGATGCATCACATAAGATTGCAGGGTAAATTAATGAAAGAATTTAAATGGAATTCTGTTGACTTCGTTGTCTTTTGTAAGCTTCATGGTATGTAATCACTGTGCTGTATTTCCTCTAGGAAAATTTAAAAGTGTGTAAAAGAAGATCTGAGTATAATTTTTAAATATGTAGAGTGATTTTTGAAATAGAGGTGTCTAAAAAAGATAATATGACCATGCTAAAACAGGATTGCAAAATATATGTAAGTATATCTTATGGACAGCATGCCAACATAATTTAAATTAATCTCAAGACATTCTGCGAAAGCCATACAATGAATACATTCACTCAGTCTGGTTTTCTTATTACTCTAGGAATTCACAACTAAGTTGCTCAAAAGTTTCAGAGCATTAAATTTTGCTTATTACATAATTTTATACATAAATTCAGTTATTTACAAACTTACCAAAACAACAAATTATTTTAAAGACAAGCATAGGTTTTCTATTTCCCTATTACCTGTTTATATGTGATTTATTGCTGAAAAATTAATATTATTGGAACCTTGTCATGTTTGGTCATAAAATTTGACTATGGAAATATATACCCCTTGTAATTTTTTTAAAAAAATATCAAATACCTTCCATTGGGAGCATCTTTAAGGAGAATATTGCATTTATTCAAAACTGCTATAATAGTAAATTCCTTTAAATCTCCTGTGTAACCTGCTTTCTCTTTAAATTTAAAGCACTGCATCTTCAAAGATGTGGCTTTATAAAGCTTAAATATTTTACTATTCAGTTTTCTTCCTCAGCAGTGACTTTTCCTATCATACTCACTCAATTACCAAGTTCCTTTTTTTTAATAACGTAGTCAGTAGTGCAATTTAACCACTTATTTGAAAATCAAGCAATGTGCTTTCCACTTCATACATCATCACCAACAATAAAAATCCTGAGATCAGGATGTTGCTAGCAGCATTTTGACATTGCATTAGGTGGAATAAAATTCAACTTGCTTGCTGGAAATTCACAGCTCAGCATTGATAATAGTGCAATTGTTTTTTCTTCTTGTGTGAAATAGGCAGACCTGTTTTCTAGGACTCACCACCCTGAAAAAAAGGTAGAAGAAGAGAGTGCTAGTTCAAGTCTGGAAGGAAACTTTTCTGATCACTGTTCTACTTTTAATGTACTTTTTATTCAGGGTGACGGTATTTTCAATGCTGTCATTAGCATTATGGAGAATTTTAGTGTGCAAAAATGATTAGTCTATATAGACTGAATGGAAAAATCCCAGATTTCAGTTATTTCATCACAATTAGTAAATAGACCAGGCTTTCTGTATTCATAACGTTCTGCATTTCTCTTTTCACTCGTGGTTGCAAAATCTCTTCATTGTTGCTGTGTTTTAGAATAATCATTAGTTAACGTGTGTTCAAATTAGCAATAAAATAACTTGAGAAGTTGAGACAAGAGAGTCTTCGTGGTTTATACTTCCCGTGTTGCTCCAAGGATGGCATCAGGATATGAATGAAAGGATGACTGAGGATGAATAAATAAGAGGAGAAGAATATAGTTGTAGGAATTAAGCAGAAGAAAATGGATAATTGGAGCAAGATTATGATTCTATTCATGCTGGAAGACAGCCCAAGAAGAAATGACTGTCTCATCTAAATCTCCATAACTAGTGTATAGTATAGACAGATAAGATAGTTTGCTGATATATGACTTTCTTTTTGGCACCGATCACTGTTTGCATGCAGATATAGTGGAGGGATTGCAAATGTAAGAAAGTCAAATATCCATAATGAATTGTGTGTGTGTGAGTGTGTGTGTGTGTGTGTGTGTGTTCTTTAGTTCTTTTGTTTCAAGTATTCATAAACTGGGACAGTCTCTCTGACACACAGATTCGCAGGATACAATGGGAAGACAGTATATATTCATGTCTCAAGAAGCAATTTAGAAATGAATCAAATACAGGTCATAATTAGATATGAGGAACACTAGAAACCCTGCACTCCTCTAAATATCTTTTGGGAAAATAATTATGCCCTTAATTGGGAAAAGAACATTCACAATTTCCCTTAGCAAAGTATGAAATCTTGCTATTCTCAAAAGACTTTTTGAGAACGAGATCATGTGTGTGTGTATGTGTGTGTGGGGAGGTGGTCCTTACTGCAATACTTGATACAGAATATTGCTTGAAAGCAAAAGCTATTGATATGTCTGTATAAAATGACACCTGAGTGATGAAATTGTTAACTTGTTATTATGCTATGATTAAATGAATGGAGTGGTGACTTTCGCATATTTATAAGTAAAAGGATTAGCATGTTTGTGCGGAGAAGCATTGTTTTTCTGGGAACACTCCATGGAGCTCCCAGCTAGAAGCCACATGCACTTGTGCAGGTTATGTGTGATAGGACACTATGCCACTGAGAGGGAGGAAAGGCTGAGACCCAGCGAGTGGGCCATGCCATGAGTTGAATTGTCCCAAATGCTGTGTTTTAAAAAGACGTATCTTCAGAGTCACTGTAGAACTTTTCAAGTTTTGCCAAGTGGTTGAAATTCATTGCTGCAATGACCTTAGTGTTGATGATTTAGGGCCGAATTTCAAGTGTAATATGTTTTTCTTAATTTAAAGACCAAAACGACAGCTACGCTGAATGAATGACAAGATGAAGTTTGCCATCAAAGATAGCACACAGAATTGTTAAAAGAACTAGTAAATACACCATATATATATATATATATATATACTTGAAATTTGTTGCTATGTTAATTAAAACTTGCAATATTGAAAATTATTCTTTGAAAACATGAGTAATATATGGAAATAAATAAATGTTGCTTTTTTGGCTAAAAAAAGATGTATCAACTTGTCTTTAAGGCTATAGTCACCTTTATGAAAATAATTCAAAAAAAAAAGAAAAGAAAAGAATTCTAAAAATTTGGTTATCTGGTATCTCTGATTAAGGAAACCTCTCAGAGATGATTTTCCTGGAATTAAAAGAATCAGGGTAACTCTAGATCCATGTGTAGACAAAATTTTCAAACATAAAGCTCTATGTAATTGTTTTGTGCTGTTATCTTTTTCAGGAAAATCATATTTATCTTAAATGTTTTGCTTTCCATTTACACAACATGAAAAAAACAGGAAAAGGCAACTAGCTTCAACTTGTTCCATGAGGACACTTACTAGCATTTTTGTGATATTCTAGCATAAAATTGTCTTAATGGATTGGTTGGCTAGTATTTTTCTTACTTTGCTTGTTGGAAATTCTTTAATGGTTATTATTTGTGTTCAGAAAAAAATGTTGAAGGTTAATTATAAATGCTAGGTAACACAAGTGCCCCACTGATGTATACTGGCTTTGGAAAATCCTCTAGATTTTGAATTTCTCTGAACAATAATTTTTCACCTCTGCCTCTGTCGCCTCCAACAAACAATGGAATTGGGTCTATTGTGACTCCTAGTGGCTAAAATAGGAACTTTTCCTGCTTATTATACATCTTTTCACTCTCCCTTTGCTATATTTTATTTCATCTGACTCTGAACCATAGTTCCAGTGATGCACATTTTAATTTCCTTTGGCCAGTGTTAGTTCCTGTCTTATACACTATTCATTTCTATTGAACATAGAAAATGATTTCTCTTCTTTATTTCACAAAAGTCACTGACATTTTTTCATTTCCCTTACTAAACTCATCTTTCCCTATGAACATACTTGAAATATTATTTATGATTCTGTTGTGAAATCATTAAACTTGAGAAATAACATACTTCAATAAGAAGTTCTGGGAAAATTGAACATCAACATGTAAAAAATGAAATTAGCTTCCAATTTCTTACCAGTTAAGCAAGTCAATTTAAAATGAACTAAAAACCCAAATATGAAATGCGAAACTACAGGAAGAATTACAATTGAAATGCCTTGAAACATTGAAATAGGCCAGAAAAATTTTGAACACTACTCCAAAAGCACAGCAAACAAAAGCAAAAATTGGCAAATATGACTACAATACATTATGTTTCACACATTCTGTAATGTGTGCATGTATTGAAATGTTATCTTTCATGTATATGTATATACATACATGATTCTATACTTTATGAATAGATTAAAATCATCCAAATGAAAAGAAGTTGCAAAAAATCTGAATGTGAAAAATAGCATTCTTTTCCATTGTAAGGCAGGTTTTAAAAAAATTAGTGTTGTAAACTTTAAACAGTATTTTACTTTCTTACTACCAAATACACCTGTACTGTATATGGTATGGATACAGAAAGTTTTGCTACATCTCATGACTAAGACAAATTGTGAATAAGGCTCTTGAATATACAGTAGAATAAGGTACATTATACTGTATTTGGAAGCATGATGAAAAATATGCTTTCAACAATTGCCCACATTCCTGTGTCCCCTCCACACATTTTGAAATTTAGACATGACAAATGGCTAAAATAGTAAAGTCCCACTAGTGGAGGTAGGTGTTGTAACACAGTCGCTTTTCAAATCGGTGAGAAATGCAGAGATTGCTAACACAGTAGACCATGGGCATTTTCAGTACCAGATCCCGAATCTCCTATCCACTTTTTTCTCCCTTTAAATTAACAAAGGCACTTACTTTCCTTCCAAACCAACTGGCAGAAAAATTGTTATATTACTCAAGTATCCCATTGGAAAAAAAATAAACTTTTTTCAGCTTTATTGAGATAAAATACACAATAGAAGTTGCATAATGTGGTGTTTTACAATACAAATGCATTAGGAAATGATTATCACTATCAAGCTATAATTTCACATAGTTATTTCTGCGTGTGTTATGAAACTATTCAAGATCTACCTCATATTAAATTTCAAGTGTACAATCTGTAATCTTAACTATAGCATCATGCTGTACATTAGACCTCTAGGAATTATTCATCCGACTGAATTTTATGTCTCCAATCAACATAATTTTCTACAAACTAGCCCTCAAGGATGTTATTGTATCTTTTGCTTCTAGGAGTCTAACTTTTAGAAATCCCACAGATAAGTGACCAGATGAAGTATTTACCCTCTATGTTTGGTTTACTCCACTTAGTAGAATGTTCCCTCAGCCATTTTACTGTGAATGACCAGACTTCTTTTAAAAGGCTGTGAAAAAAAAAAAATAGTCCATCTGTTTGTATGTGGGAATTATGTGATTCTTTCAATAGTCATTTCTCCATCAGTAAATATTTAGTTTTATTTTCTTTCACGTTGGTTATTGTGAATAATGTTACAATAAACATGGCAGTGTAGATATCCTTCTAAGTTGATGGTATCATTTCGTCTGAATATATAATCAAACAAGGCAATTCTAGATCATAAAGTAGATTTATTTTAAAAATTTGAGGAAATTCTGTAGTGTTTTTCCTTATGACTATGCAGATTTATTATCAAAAACCATGTCCAAAGTCTCCTTTTGCCCCGTTCCCTCCCCTGCAGTGTTTGTGTTTTCAATAGCAATCGTGCTAACTGGTGTGTGATGACCGCCAGTTTCATTTTCCATTAGCATTTCACTAATAATTGTGTCGACCATTTTTCATATGACTTTTGGCTATTTGAAAATTTGACAAAGTGCCTATCAGCGCTCATTTTACTCAGGTTGCATTCCTGCTACTGAGTTCTTTGAGCTCCTTATATTTTTTGGATATTCATCTTTTATCGAACATGTGGCTTTACCATATTTTCTGCCATCCCGTGAGTTATCTGTTCATCCTGTCGACAGTTTCCTTTTCTGTGCAGCAGCTTTTGAGCTTTCTGCAGTCCCATTTTTCAACCTTTCCTTTTGTTGCCTGTTCTTTTGACAATTTCATTTAAAATTTGAGTATTAAAGGGAATGCTTTGAAGAAGAAGCAAGTTTCCAATTGCTTTGTAGAGGGCACAGTGGAGATGAGAGTATGCACGGATTATGGGAATCCCATGTCTTTGGCAGCAGCAGCAGCCTCTTAAGTGGATCTCAGGGTTCACATCTTGAATTTCTTCTTGAGTCTCAGTGAACCTCCTAAGAAGCGTGAACCTGTGAATCTCCCCAAGTTTCTTCCAATAAATAACTTTATTTATTTCTACAGTGAGACATATCTCCATCATTTAAACTAAAAAATAAATTACCTTGGCTGCAGTTATTTTCCATAGCACTCTCATTTGGAATAACAATGTGGAATGGTTCCATTTAATGACTACAATGTTCATATTTCATTATAAAAAGAGTAAACTGAGGTACTCTATAGCTATTGCCAAGGGAGCCAATTTCAGGGATTAAAGCAAAGAAGAGCCAGAAACACTTTCTTCTGTCCCAATTTGAAGTGGTAGAGGATAATAAAGGAGATGGTCACAAACAGCCTGAGGGCAGAAGTAGTAAAATTATGGCTCAGAAAGAAGAAGTTAAAAACTTAAGAGACTTCATGTCTCCTCCATGTTTCTATAGCTTTTTTCTGCTATGACAAAACCAGAATGTTCGATGTCTCTCAAAAGCTACATAAAGCAGAGCAAGATGCCTGCAGACACTGGACAGGGCTGTGTGTAGAGGCAGAAAAGAGAAAGGAGACAGGGAGAGGTCACTGGTGCCCCTCTGAGCAGTTTCTCCATAGCGTCTCTACCTTAGTGGTCATTTCCCCAGCACTGTGATCTCATCTGTGCTAGTCCAGCACTTGCCCTCGCAAAGAGCCAAGAGGTATTCGCCTTGCAGGGACAGCCAGACTGGCCATTTGCACCATGGCTCAAGAGACGTCCCTCTGTGTTTGTTTGCTTTTAGGAGACAGTGCTATCTGCAAAATAGATCATATAGATAAAAGTTGAAGCAGAAGGAAGCCAAATACTGAATTTTAAAAAGTGATTGTTACATTTCCTTAAAACTGTAATTACGCTCAGAATCTCTCTTGAGGTTTTACTTCCTTCTTCCCCACTCAGTAATATTTACTTCGTAAATAGTTACTCTGTGTTGCAAAATATTAAGCAATATCCTCTCCAGTGACGTACAGGAAAGAGAACTTGACGGATGTCTATTTTGTGGCTGCAAGTTCACAGTCCAGCTGTGCTGGGGCACTGGAGTAGGTGGCTGTGATGGCTTAGATTTAAAATGTCCCCCCAGAGTCTCATGTGTTGGGAAGGTGACTGGGTTACGGAGGTGTATACTCATCAGTAGATTCACCCACTGGTGTGTTCAGTAGCTGAATATGCCGTGCTATTAAGAGTTGTTGCATTGGTGAAGGCTGGTCACTGCGAGTGTGACCTTGTCCCCGCCTCCTTTCTTGTCTCTCTGCTTCCTTGCTGCCAAACGGTGAGCAACTTTTGCCCCCACACCTCTCTGTCATGATGTATATGTCTTGGAATCAACCAGGCATGGACTAAACTCTCTGAAACTTGAGCCAAAATAAAGGTTTCATACTTTAAATTTCAGATGTCTAAAGTTCTTCCAGTGACTGGACAGTGTGTAATACAGTTGTCAGGAGACAAAAAAAAAAAAATTCCTAGAGATGGCTTGGGAAAGATAAGGTTGTTAGGAATCATAACACATGCTGACAGGAAAGGATTCATGGATACCAGCAAGGAAGGGTCTGCTCCCACAGTCCACAAGGGGTGCCGCTGCTCAACTGTGCCCACTGGCAGAATCCGACAAGGATATGTACTCAACCACTGCTCCCCTAGGACAGTCCATGAAGCTTGCATACTTAATAACAGTATCCGTGGGGAGGTCCAGTGCTGACAAGCTGGATGATAATCTTCAGAAATTACTCAGTGGTCACGGTCAGCACTTTCCCCCTCCACAGTGCCTGCCTTTCCCAAATGGCCCATCACACTCCATAGCACTGTGCCCTATCCCGTTATCTCAGGGAACAAGCTTTATAAATTAAACTGCATACATAGTGATATCAATAGCTTGCTTCATTGCATTATATGAAAAGCATGCAGCAGGAAAGCAAATTCCACAGCTAACACCAGTTGGTCCAGTTCAAGTGTCCGTCAGATAATACTGAGGCAGTCTGATCTGAGTGTGTATATAATGTCCCCTTGAAAAGCCTTAGAGAATGCAAGAGACATTTCAAGAACAATTGTCCTGCTTTTACTCGGGACCTGTACATATAACATGGTGTAATGACATCTGGCTTAAGACGTAAATAAAAGATATTTGAGTTGTCTACCTGAAGGCTACCTGAGTGGCGTTAAACTCATTCCAGGGGCATTGAAAGCTAAAGACTAAAATAAACCGTGCTAGAGGACACTATAAATGAACTATCTTAATTCTTCTAGAAATATTTAATTTTATAAAGATAATAGTAATAAACTTATTAAAAGGCATGATACCACCCTACATACCACATATATGTGTTAAAATATATGACTTAATCATTCCTAAAAAATAATAATTCACCATTACATTATGTTTTTTGGGAAAATTTTTTTAATTTTTGTTTTACATTAAAATAATTTCATTTTTCTGAACAGTTTTAATAACTTCCTTTTGCATGGCAATATATTGTAGTGTGTCACTGACTTTCTTCTCTGTTCCTCAAACATTTGCTAAAGTTTATGGTAGCCATTTACAGGACTCAAATCTTGTGACTGCTGTTGTTGTCACAGTAAAATTAGACTTCCTGTGGAAAAATTCAAACAGCACCTTTTTTCAGTTGTGTGTATGAACCAAATTACCAAGGCATGTCTGATCTCTAAGATGTTCAGTGATTACTCTGAGTTACGTTAGATGTGAAGAAAAACAAACAGCTTGATTTTTAGAGTGAAGATGGAACTGCAGCAGTCAGAAAAAATAATCTTGTTTTGACTTGTGCAAAGAACACATTTGGTAAAGAAGACACAGATGAAAAGAAAATAAGAATAGCACAGTGTCACCTTGGAAAATGCTTTTTTTTGACCAAGACTATCGCAATCTGCTTTAGAACAGATTGTAAAATTTTAAAAAATGTCTATCTGCTGTTGGTTCTTAACAGGAAAGAAAATGGAAATTGAGTGACATTCACATGTTTTCTTTCTGCATAGTGGATTTGTCACTATGAAGATGATAATAATTCAAAAGAGATCTGGCACGGAAGTTCCTCTCTTTGTATTTTTAGTCACCCTGGTGGCATTGGTCATACCTCCATCCTCACCTAAATCACGCACAAAAACATCACTCCAGTACTGTAGTGTGCTCCTGATTTGGTACCCTGCCAGAGCCCTTTAAATCACTTGCTCACTTTCTTTGTAAAGAACTGCAAAATGAGTACATCTGTCTTACATTCCTAATGCTGCTGTTATAAATTACTATAAACTCTGTAACATACAGCAACACAGTCATATTACCTTATAGCCCTGGAGGTCAGATGTTTGAAAAGGATTTTCTAGTACCAAAGTCGCACTTCCAAAGGCTGGCACTAGTGTAACATCTTCAAATCTCTCTCTTGTTACTATATGTGTGAGGCAACACAGAACCTTTAACTCTGCCAGTCCTACCTCCCAGTTATTATATTGATTTAATTAAGCCTTGTGATTCAGTTAAGCGCATGATATTAGATAGTTTAGAAGGGGCCATCAACAGAAATTGGTGAATATTAAGGTTTTATAAATTTCCTCTCAGCAATTTATAAAATTCAGGAATTATGTATGAATAATTACATTCTATGAGAAGAATATATTGATAATTATATATTATGGGAAATATATAAATAATCATCGGAATATATTCCCATGTGTTTATTTATAGTATCCATTTATTCTTCTATAAATTATCTTTTTGTGTCCTTTGCTCATTTTCCTAATGGTACATTTATTCATATGTTTTAATTTATGTGAGCAGTTTCAATATCAAGAAAAATAGTATCTGAGGTTAAGCATACATTTTACATATTTTTTCTAACCTATAAATTCTTTTGATTTCTGAGAGTCTTGCTGGTAAATGACATATAGTGTTTTCATTTATTCACTCATTCATTCATAAGTTTTTATTCAATAGCAGAGAAAACAGGAATGGTTGAAAAGGCATTTGAAAAAGATGAAACTAAGTAAAGAATTAGTTAAATATGAAAATATTGATAATCTAATTTCATCCTACAACATCCTACAAATACAGTCAAAAGCTTCTCAATTTTGCAGCTTAATAAATGGAGACTGTTTAAGTAATGTTATTGGGATTTAAAACAATATCTGAGTGGCTTAAAAAGCTCTTTTGTTGAATTGTGCTGCCAAATGTGATGGTAGCAGCAAATCTGTTCAGCCTTATCCTTTGAGCCTTTTATCCTGCATAATCCAATTTAGTTGACCTATCCTATTTTATTAGAAGTAAAAGAATTAACAAGGAAAAAGATATTATGAAGTAAGCAACTTTATATTTTAGATAAAACACACAAACCTATATGCTCGTACATTTTCTGACCTTAATTTTAATGGACATCAGTTTACTAAAAATCCACCAAATGAAAAAATCTGCAGAATATGGAGTATGCAAACATATGTATCTGGAAATAACTGAGAGACACACTGAATAGACTCACCAAAAATATTACAAAATTATTGATTGAAAGTACTTTTGTCAATGTTGCATAAAACACACTGGAAGTAAATTTAGCAAGAATTTCATTTTAATCTGAACAAATCCAAGGTACAATGTTTTGCTTGATGTGTTTACTAAAAATTTGTATTGATAAATGGGCTTAATACAGTGAAGAAATAAGACTTAAAAGTGCCACTTTTCCTCCTAATGAACAAAATATATAAATATATTAATTATTATTGTAGGTTGTGTCTTATATCTAGATTACATACATAATATAACTCGAAAATGCATGGAGACAGAATTCTATTTGTAGGAGGGGATGGGGCCCACTCAATTGACTTCTCCTCCAAAAAAACTTCCCTAAGACATTAACCTCAAATAATTTCACTTTGAGTTACACCTAGCTAGCTGTTCATTCTTCTTTGAGTCAGTTCCTTAATCCCTACCAACAGTTTCTGAACTCCTCAATAAATTACTGTACTCAAATTCTTTTCTTAGAATACGATTTGGGGGAGACCCATGCCAAGATACTTGAGACTAGAAATTGTACTGAAACAACAACAACAAACAAAAAATCCTCAGGATAGAGTTATAAAGTTGGAGAATAAACCAGTAAGATTGTAGCAGGAATCGCATATCTGACGGTACGTTGGCTTGGCATTACGGTACTTCAGTCCTCTTGTCACCAAGCAGGAACTCATTGGATGACTCAAGAGTCTCCGACTAGCCCTTTAGTTTTGTCGTTAAACTCCAGATAATCTCTATTCAAGAAAGAGGATTAATTTGAAAAAAAATTCAAATCTCCAAATGCTAAAGATCAATCACACAATTGGCCTTATTTTCAAAAGCAAAACAGGGATATTTCTATAAAACAAAAGTTCATTGGAGCCATGAAGAAGAAACTGTGGGAAAGAATCTTGGAAAATATAATCAGAAGTCTGACTCAGATGAAAAAAATCAGTTACAAAATACAGGCAAAGATTAGTTTGGTTCAATCACACACATACACACTGAGTTTTTCCAGGCTGGCTACATTATTCCTTCAATAAAACTCAGCAGAATCATTGAAGTGTAAAAAACATAATTAAGATTCATCATGATAGATATTGGCAATATAATATCAGAGATGTTGATGAGGGAAAATGGAGGATGGAAGAGTAGTATTGGAAAGATTTGAGTTAAATTTAACTATCAGATTAGAACTATCAACACTCAGGAAAAAAAAAATCACATGACTTTTTAGCACAATTCTGCACAATTTTTCCTAAAATATTCTCTAAAGCTAAAGAGAGTTTCAAAGAAATCATAAATTTGTCTCACTAACTTTATTGGTAATAAAATAATTGGTTAGATTAAAAAACAAAATTGTAGTTTTGTAAGATTTATATTCAAACTGCATGGCATGACAAAAAAATGATCATTGTTAGCATCGAATAAGACTGTTCCTATTAAGAAAAAAGAACTGAAAGTACAAAACTAAAGAATCCAAAAAAAATTCTGCCATTTGTTTTAGACATACAAATACAGAATTAATGATTTTTAAAACCCTGAGTCCAAACACTTCACTAATAATTAGTACTACTAAAATCGTAACACTGAGACATTGTTCTCTACATACTCTGCTAAAATAAACAAGGACTCTTGGCTGCATTCCAGGATTTGAGCAGAGAGAACACAACAGGAGCCTACAAGTTTTGTTGTGCAAGAAAACAAGAATTCAAAGACAAGTAATGGAGAAAATTGTCAGGAGGACAGAAAAGTCAGTGGGAAAGGGATCCTGCTGACCAAGTTTAGAATAATTAAAGCAGAAAAGTGACAGCCCTTGAAGATGAAATCCTCATAAATAACAATCCATGAATCAATAAGTGACACAAAAACAAGAAAGGAAAGGCAAGTTTACATTTAGCAACAAATCCTTTAAGTCCACAAAATAGTTAATAGTCTATATTACTATATAAATAGTTTATATTATTATACAAATGTATTATTGGGTTATCTGTATTCAGGAAGTGGCTTCTAAAATACATTTATCAACCTTAATTAAATATGGGATGTTTTAATTTATCCTAGCTTTAGTTTACCAGAAATTAAAGGATACAATCTTTGCTATATTAATTATAAATATTTACACATAACCATAGGACAAATTCAAAATTACTTATTTGCTACCTGTTTATAAAATTGCACTACCATAAAGGAAGACAATATTAAATACCTATGACTCTGCAATAATTTCAGTGGAAATTATAGCCTATTAAGTTTGTAATGTTACTTAGGTCATGTTTGCCCAGCATGGCGGTACACACATGTAATCCCAGCAGTTGATAGGCTGAGGCAGGAGCATTGCTGCAAGTTCAAGGCCAGCCTGAACTGCATAGTGAAACCCAGTCTCAAAAAGACACCAACAATACCAACAACCCCAGAATAAAGTCATGTTTATATCTCTAAACATTTTAATAAGTAATTTATTGAAAAGCTAAAAACATATCAACATTTCTCCATACTTGAAATTAAAAATGAATGAGACATACATCTGTTCAAAATACTTGATAAAGAATTTTCAAAGCGTTTTCATTCTTCCTCAGTTTGCATATTTCTAGTAATTTATACAACCAGAGATCCTTCAATTCTTGGTTAAATTAAAAAGTTCCTTTATTCTAAGATAAAGAGATCATAAATCCAGGACATTGGCATGAAAGAGAGAATGAGCGTTCATGGAGTTTATTTAGCTGTAAAAGTCAAGATTATGGTCTAAAAAATTGATGTGGCTAGGTGATCACTTAGGAAGATGCAACTCTGCCATTTAAGATCTTTGCTAACAGATTTCACAGTTTCTCCATGAAATGACTCAATTCCCTGTCTTTTAAAAAAGTAACAGTCTTCTCAGATTATACTTTGATAATATCACTTTTTATAATTTCTGATTATACTTTGATAATACCACTGTTTGTACAATTTTCTATAAGGGAAAACGTACACACTGAGTTTATTTACATCAATAATTTAATGAAATCCCAAAGAAAAGGTTCAAATGGGAAGGGCAAAAAGGGAGGGGGAAAGGAAAGAGGAAAGCAGGGAAACTAAAAAGAAAAAAAATAAGAAAAGAAGGGAAAAATGGAAAGAAAGCATTTGAAAATGAGCAGGATGGGTTGAAGGGAAGGTAGGGGATGGGGAAAAACAGAATCAAGTTATGTCTCATACAAATACTCTATGATGAATGCGATCATTATGCATAACTAAAATGTACCAATAAAATCTGATTTAAAAAAGATATGGCAGTTACTTTCCTGTAATTTACAAAGTTTTGATTAGCAGAGACAGAAAAGAAGACACATAGACAAATTCTTTGTTACAGTTATGTATTCAAAGAAAACAATTTTTCTGACAATTCTGAATATACAGCGCAAGGCAAAGGAGACAGAAAATAGGGTAATTCAACTCTCTTAAGAATTTAAGATATGAGGCTTCATGTGCAAATATTTTTACTCCAAAGGAATGGGAAAAGACCTAGAGAATAGAAAAATAATCCAAACCTGTCTATCTATGGCATATTTCAGAATGTAAAAAACATGAAGCGCATGCGTGTGTGTGTGTGTGTGTGTGTGTGTATACAGGCACACCTGTGTACTGTGAGAAACAGAATGTTTCCAACAGCATCTCTGCAACTATTGTTATCTCCTGTGTAGAAATGTGTAGAAACGTCTTTGTAATTCATGGTTTGAAAGAGTATGATTAGATACAGCTAAAGTAACACAGGATCCTCAAACACAGAAGCACATTTGTAAAAATATATACTGATTGTCTTTTAAATAATTGAGCATTTTATAAATCAGTTTGCTACACGGTGGAATTCAACACAGAACAGATCCCATCTTTAACCGAAAGATAAAATAATTAAATCACCCATACGGGAAACGCTAAACAGAAAACTTGCTGGTCTCCTGAGGGGTACGCCACTGGCCAGGCATTCCTAAGCAGCTCCTTTTACTCACTACTCAGTAAGTCACACATTCTATTTCTAAACTCATCCTCACAAAGATTTTAACTGTCCGTGTTTTCTGACAAATTTCAAATCCAAAACAGAAATATATTTCACCTGCCACCCCACCTGCTTTTTCTTCCACCTTCGTCTCCACCTAAGCTTAATTTGTGTTGAGAAACTTGAATTTGTCAGCTTTTCTACTCTTCCTCCGTGATTTCCACTCTTTTCTTTCAGATTCATTTATTTATTGTAAGAATGTATGTTTCAATTATTTTTCTTCTAGATGTCACACAGCTTTTAAACTGTATCCTGTTTTGTATATGCATGTGTTTATCTTACTCCTTTTTGAGTGACAATTCCAAGTGGGAATCAATTATTTCTTAGCAGTTTTAAAATACTATAGAAGAAGTCTATAATTCGTCAGTCTTTTGTTAGTAAGTATTTTTTCTCCTTGGTAGTTTAGAATTTTTCTCTCTTCTTGTTGTGAAGTAGCTTCATTAGAATGCGTTAAATTGTATTTTATGTTTATTCTCCTTGTTTCATCGTTAATTCAGTACCTTTTACTCTTAAATTCTCAAGAATTTTAGCCATTATAACTTTAAGTTGTATGCTTCCTCACATACCTCCCTGTGCTCTTCTTAGAAATTTAATTTTAACACACTGAGTTTATTTCTTTCTCTCCATTCTTAAATTAAGATTGATTTTCTCAGTTTCACATTTCGGTACTTTAATTGTGTTTGGATGTATCCAGGTTAATATAAAACTTTTAAATTTTATTCTATCAATTACTATATAAATAATCACAATAATGCGACAGCTGTATATTTTCTGTTTTTTAATCAATAATTTTACATGCATGTTTCATAATTTGAATCTGAGACTCTTAGATGTCTACTGACAGATTTTGAGTAAAAGCAAGATCAGCCACTTCTACACATTTTATCACTAGACGATACCTAAATGTATGTTAACTAAAATGGACCACGCCTTTAACATTCATGACTTCCCATGCTTTTTCCACCCCTCACTGACCTTTTAGATGGACAAGAGCAACATTGGGGTCCCACAACCAAGGTGCAAAGCCATCCACACGTCCTGGTCTTCGAAAAATGTATGTGTCAAAGCCAGGGTCGAACTCAATTTCCACACTCTACTCTTCTGAGAGAAACAAAGAAACTTGTCCTTTCGTAAATGTTAACTTGAAACTCCTCGGGTTGGAGTATCTTTTCCATCCAGCCACTTCTCCCTGCTCCCCATGCAGTGTTGTGCGAGGCTATATCAGGCTTGGGGTCCACAGCTCAGAAATACATCAAAAGCGCTAGATAACAATATACTTGTCTTTCTGGGTGTGGCGCTCTCGCTACCACTTATACACATTTTGTTTGTCTTCTCATGGGCAAAACTTTCCTGGTTTACATTCATTTAGGAGCTTAGATATGACCCAAGTGCAGCTACACTAAGTCTCTGTTTATACTCAAGGATAAAATTCTAGAATCAACTGCTGCATCTGATCCCATCATTTCTTAGGCCACAAGACTTTATTTCCTTTTTGGGATTTGTCAAATATTTCTTGTCCATGTATTCTTTTAGCACTGTAATGTTCTTTTATTTTTACATAAACAATTTATGTGTATTCATAGACCTAACAGTAGTGATCCTGGTATAATCAACACAACATTCTAACTTCTGATACTTTATGCCCATCAGTGAGATCTGTGACGGGATCTATGGACAAAAATATTTATTTCAACAACTTTTTTAAAAATGATAAATCAGAAGTCAAATAAATGTCAATAAATGTTCAAGCAACTTTAATCCATGGCAAACGATATAATCAGTTTAAAAACATGTTAAAGACTATTGATGAAACAGAAAATATGCTAACTAAAAATAATTCAAATAGCTTTTATATCTTAGTTTATATTTGTATCTCTGTGGGCATGGTTTAATGAGATTTTATGCATATATGACGTTACAATGATGGGATAGCAGGTTATTTTAAATTTATATGTGCCTAATTCATAATTTCTAAACTTTTTAGGGTAAATGTCTTTTTTTCATACAATAGGATTTAAATTTTACTTTCTAAAGTTAATACCAGACATCACTGTGAAAATATTTGCTGACAAATATCAATGTATTAAAAAACATAAAATTAAGATATTGTTTAGTTTATGATCTGTTCATTCTACTGCTTCTGGCACATAAACAATACCTATGCTTGTTTACATTCTTACACTGGAATCTGGAATATCGGGCTGCTGTTTCATCTGGCATATGTTTGACAAACAGATGGACCCTCTATCATACCCTAAAGACAAGAAAATATGGGCTCTTTAAGGCAAAGATGTAAATTATTCTTCATGGTTCCATTACTGTCCTGATAGATCAGAGTCAAAATCCATAATGTATATTTAAAGTAGTGGTTGTATAAAAAAATCAATAAATGCAAAGGAAAGAACAGGATGTTCAAAGAATCAGTATAGAGAAATTTTGCCAATACAATCATAAACCCCTTGCAGAATCTAAGAAAAAAAAGCTTAATGAAAGTGGAGAAAAGTATCAAGAAAGAATAAACTCTTAGCATCACTGTGGATTCCTTTTTTGTAATACATATATATTTAGAAAAAATAATATAGAAATTTAATTTTAACATACTGTCATAAAACAGTATGTTTAAAATAGGGCCAAGAGAACTTACACAACTAAAAAAACAAATACTGAACTAGTTTTCTTTCAAAGTAATATAATGTAAGTTCGTTCATCCTGGGCAAATAACTATCAGTGTTATTTCTCATTACATTAGCCTAAAACTTTCCATGTGATAAGAAATTAGTAAATCATTGAAGTTTGATCATTAAATCATTGAGTAAATTGAAGTTTCAAGAAGTAAAATGTGATAAAAAATTATGTAATTATGAAAATGAAGTGTTTGGATTCAGAAAACTTCTATTTGATATATTCTGTTCTCTAACATTTTATGGAAATTATCCTTTAGAGTTCATGCAATTTAGTAAATGTACTTTTTTATTTTATCTGTGCCATTTACTTACTCTTTTCAAGTCTAAGAGCAGTGGGAGTAGGAACAGATTTTTTCCAAAGTTCATATATAATTAATATATCTTGGTGTAGAACTTAAGCAAGGGACTCACCAAGCTGGCCCGCACAATGAGGCTGACTTATCTATAAGCTTTGAAGGCAATCAGAGCTTTAAGGCTTTTAAATGGAGAGAAAGACAGAAGGAAATTTAGCATTCAAGGAGAGGCAGCTATGGTTATGAAACGCTAATACTTGGCCAATAGATATTTTTGCATGAAACAAGATCTGCTAACCATGGAAACATAAACCGAAGCAGTGGTGGCCAGCTTTGGTGATGAGACACAGCTGTACAGTGGTTTCTGACTATGACACAAATCTTGACAGCTTTTCATGTCCCTTCAGCTCATTTAAATCTCTGTTCTTCAAGGGTGGGTTCTGGCATGGGGAGCACAGGCATGGGGTCAGGTTATAAAGATACATAAACAGAAAACACAAATGTAGAACTCAACAGACAATCACAACTTTCTAAAAGTCTCTTCATGGAATTTGCCACATCAACTAGCATCCCTAATTCTAATTCTTCTTTAATCAATCAATGGAAAATGATATTCACTATTTTAAGGTAATATGTTAGTGACAAACTTAAGAATACAACTATCATGGCTACGATGGTTTTTCCATACACTGCATTTGTGTTTGCCCTTATAAGGTAAACATTTTGCTTGCACCCTACATATTATATATGTGCATTTGCTTATACACATTTTTCCATTATATGTCTATGAGTGTTATACATTATTACCTGACATGCCTCCAACAGCTTCTGAATTATATTTCAAAAATTATCTCAAATCTTTAATAGTAGAAATCTGTTTCTAAGACTAACTTTCATTAAAAAAAACAAATAAACACTTGGACCCTATGATCTACTTTTAAAAACTACCTTCTCTCGTAATAAGGTGTTAAGAAATTAGTTTCACTACTATGTTGTTTTGAAGTCCTGTAGTGCTTCTTTTGTTTTGCTTTTATTGGTTTCATTCTGTACTATTTTGTTTGACTTGATTATGCCTGATGGTATGGGCAATTCTTTTGAAGATAACAAAAGGCATTATGGTAGCCATTATTGATTCCTTTGTATTTTGTTTTAAAGTCATGCACCATGTTCATTGTTTTGTTTTGATTGATTCTATTCTGTTTTATTTTGTGTGGTTTTATTCTCTTCAAAATAAAGAAATTTTTAAACCTTAAAAAAGAAATTAGTTGGAATCAACAGAAATTCAACCACCCTCATAAGCTCAATATTTTATTATTATAAAGCAATTAAGATGAAACTTATGTAGAAAAAACTAAATGTGAAACAGTACTATCATTAATAGACACAATGTTATAGAATGTATCTCTTGAATGTACGTTTTCATAAGTGAAATTTTATAGCCACTCATCAGCAACCCTACACTTTCAGCTGTCCCTGTCACTTCACAGTTCACAGCCACTACTCATTCTATTAGTTTTGCTTGCGATATTATTTAAAACAGGTCGCATAAGTGAATTCAGGTAATATCTGTTTCCTGTAACTGGATAATTTCACTCTGTTTAACACTCTCAAGGTCTATCCATGTCGTCACACTGCAGAATTTTCTTTTTAAAGGAAGAGTAGTATTCCAGTATCTGAGTGTGCGCACGTGTGTGTGTGGTGCATGGCGTGTATGCCATTGTTTCACAGATTCACGTATCAGTGGACCTATAGGTTGTTTCCTTATTTCGGCTGTTACTTGCGCTACAGTGAACAACAGCGGGCTAATGTCTTCTCAAGGTGCTGATTTCAATACTTTTAGATAAAAAGCCAGAAGCAGGATTGCTGGTAGCGTGGCAGTTTGAATTCATAATTCTTATGAGGAATCTGAATAGTATTTTCAACAGCAGCTACTTAATTTTAATTTTCTGCTGTCTACAAGGGTTAAATTTTTTCAAAACTTTGATGCTCTTTGCTGCTTTTTTTTGATAATATTAGAAAAGCTAATAACCTAATGTAAAATTGGGGAAAACAATGAAGAGAGATTTCTCCAGAGAAGACATAAAAGTACCAGCAGATACAAAAAAAAAAAAAAAATCTTAAAGTCATTAATTATCTGAGAAATCCAAATAAAAAAAAAAACCCTCGGTTATGTATTACCTCATACCTGTTGTGACAATTTTCAAAACCTCAGTTTTGTATATCCTGCAACCTCCACCATTATCCAAAATTATTTTATATAGTATATTATTGTCCCTGCTTCAAACTCAGTCTTTCACTTCTCTTACCCAGCCTTAAATCCACACCATTGAATCAGTACTAGTATAGTAACCTTACATGTCTGAACTCAATTTAAACTGCATATATCATACTTTAAACTCTCAGAAGTATTTGATACAGTTGACTAGTTTTTCTTCTAAAATATTTTCCTTTCTCATTCATGATATCAATACTCTTATGATTTTTTTCCTTTTTCAGTTAATAATTTTTTTTTTACTTTGTGTGTGTGGGTATCCTTCTTCACTAAACTTTTAAAATTAGAACATTTCTGGGCTCTGTTTGAGACCTTTTAGTCCTCTCACTCTGCATACTTTCCCTAAGTGGCCTCATCCATTCCCATAAGTGAGGTATTTTTTTCCTCCCAGATTTCACGCTGCTCACATTATTAGTCAGCTTTGCAATTACTGACAAAAATACCCAAGACTTGCAAATTCAACACTCAAAAATTAAAGGAAGACAAGTTTATTTTGGCTCAGGGTTTAGTCCACAGTCAGATAACTTCAAGACAGAAACAGCTTTTTGGAGGACAAGATGCTTAACACGGAGCAGTCAAGAGGTGGAGAGAGAAGGGAAGCCAAGGGGAACTGAGGCAGGGAAGGAGAGGGAGGGAGTGCACCCTTGTGAGCAGCATTCAGATCAGGCCTCACCTTAACATAAAATGTTTGGAGGACATTTTAGATTTAAATCATAACACACACACACACACTCTTTCTGCCACTGTAACCCAGTGAGTCAAACATACATATTTAAAAGTTAACCATTGGACACTGAATATCTTGGAGAGTGATTTTATAACATTTCCAAATCTCTATAATGTTCCTAGATGATTTCATTTTTAATATGATTAATATTACTTTTATATTGATAATGCACTTTAAAAATCTCTATACCAGATCCATATTACTGCATTTAAATATTACTGCATTTTCACAATAGTTCAACTAATATTTCAGTTCTTTCCTGGAACATAAGCAGGTAGAGGTCTTGTCTTTTAACCTTTATGTGCATAATAACTAGAACATGGCAGCCTCTCAACAAACAAAAAGCAACTGTGGAATGAATATTATGTTTTATTTACAGTATCTATGATCCAAGGTAAAATGTAAGATTGTTATGGTTGATACACTATGTCAACTTGAGAAATTTAGAAGTTTAACTGGGATACTCAGCAGGGAGCCAGGATCCTGACTTTGTAAATATCCTCATCCTGTGCAAGAGAAGGGCACAGAGATTTTGTGAGTGCTACTCCCATCCTGGTGTGTGTGTGTGTGTGGGGGGGTGCTGTGTACTATACAAAGGAGGAGGAGAGTCTTGTTTCCGTTTTGCTCTGGCTGCTTCCTCGAAGTGTTGCGCTTAGTGCCATGCCACCCTGCCCTGAAGCCAGCTGATTATGGACTGAAACCTCCACAAACAGTGAGCTAAATAAACCTTTCCTTCCTTCATTTTTGAGTGTCAGGTGTTTTGTCCCAACAATGAGAGAAAAGTAACCAAGACAAAAGTGATATTCTCTTTTTACAAAAAAGCCATCTAATTCTCCTAGAATACTCCCAGACACTGTCTTTTCCTGAATACCCTGAAATATTTGCTTACTTTTAGTTCTTAAACTTTTAAGTGAATCTCTGTATATTCAAACAGAGAGAATTACAATCACTTAAACCAGGTCATATTTTAAAATATGTTAAGATCTCCAAAGTAAATATAGCAAATATTTCAAATACAGAAAACCATTGCTTCAAAGTGAATATACATGTAATATCAATTAATATCACTTAGTATTTGTTTCATAGATTCATTATGCTAATAACTATTTCCATATCCTATATTATTACCACATTAAGTTTGTAAGTATTATTATCCAAGGTTTTTCAAAGTAAGGATACCTATTATAAAAAGCTAATTTAGAAAGCTCCACAGCTAGTGCAGTATGGTTGTCCATGAAGCCTGGATGTTGAGTCTATATTGTATTTTCCACTAAGCTATATTAGTTTTCAGTAAGAAAGGAAAATATGAGGAAGTTATGTGCTTCAAGAGTCTGTATATGACTATACTTAACTCCCAATCTCAAAAACCTTTTAAGTTGTTTTGTTTTGAAAAGGGACCATAAATTAAAAACCAGAGTCCCCAGACTGTTTTCCAGTATCATTCAACAGTTTGTGATCAAGTGGAGCAAATGAGGCAGCTCTGGGCCAGGAGATTTGACTTCCCAGCATATGTAATCACGAAATTCTATTTCTCAGCAGCAGCTGATATCAGCTTCTGTTTTTCAGTTTCTAATGTCACAGATGTAAATGACAGGTAACAGCAATATTTTCTTTTGAGCAATATTTTCTTCTGGTCATTCTGGAGATTTTTATGAACTAATAGGCACAACTATAACTAGCTAAAGTGTATTATTGTTGGACTTAAATATCTCAGTCGATTCAGTAGAGCTACAAAAATTGGTGGTTAAAAATAAGAGAAATGAAATTATGGAACTGACTTAGGGAAGAAAGTATACAGATGAGAATTTGGGTTTTAGATTGTGGACAAGATCAGCTAGAACATTTGCAGATACAAAGACTAGATCAATTAGCAAGTTGGCCCCACTTTACATATAAATAATTTGCATTGACTATCCACCTGATTAACTGTGTGAATCACACTATCTGCTGACTACAGGTTAGTATAGAGAGGGGGTACTGATCAGAAGGTTGGGTAGTAATGACTCTTACTGACACTTAAGAAAATTCTACAAGAGCAAGACATTTCCAAGTGAGAAGCAAATAGCTTGAAAGCACAGATGGGGGAAATGCCACTTTAGTGAGAGAAGTACTTTCTTCCCACTTCCTGACATCTTTATTGCCAGAGAATCCTGTAATTTTGAGCCTCAGCGATTAAAAATAAAAGCACACTTTAGACTCTAAATAGAAACCATTGCAAAGAGAGCAGAGCAGCATCCATAGCAAGTCATAAACTGCTGGCAGGCAGGCAAACAAGTCTCAAGGCAGAAAGAATCAGGGTTTGGCTTCTGCAGAAGAATACTGTTTTCAAATACCCTAAGCCAAAAACCACTATGTCAAGGGAAAAAAAGTGAGAAGAGTACAAATAAATTAACTATAAGATAATAAGTTGGCAGAAAACCAGGAACTACAAATAGTCCTATTGGTGTTATGACGTATCACCAAGATTCTACACCTTGAACTTTTGAGTCAGATGTCATCACTAAAAGAAAATGTGGGCTGTCTCTACTGAAACAGAAGTAATACTATTACATCATCAGAGAATGTTAAGTGATACATAGCAAATCTATTAATTTTGTTCTGTTCTTACCAAATAACACTTCTACCTCCCTCATTTAAGGGCCTCCTGTTTTCGTGAGATGGTAATAAATCCAGCAAAACTCCACATTTCCCGGCACTTTACAGCTTCCTTACCAAAGAATGAGAAAAGTAGTGTGCTAAGGATTATTGGGTAATTAGGCTTTTCCAATGTGGTAAAGGAACTCCAAAGATGGCCACCATACATCCCTCCTTTTTGAGGGCAGGTTTTCTGCATATCAAGATGTGGGGTTTAGCTATTCTGCATCTGGGGATGCTTCAATGACTACTTTGCCTGGTATAACATAGAAGAAGTAACATTTAGAAACTTCTGAGGTTGGTCAAATATCCTTCAGACCAAAAACAAAAAAATTAAACACAAAAAAAATAGAAAAAAAAGAAAAAAGAAAAAAATATAGTGATAACAGGCTCCAGTGATATAATTATGAAGTTAAGGAGACTGAGTTGATGTCTAGGCAAAATGTTGATACACAGTATATGTTGAGATTTTAAAAATAACAATATTCAGCTATGCTATAGAATTTAGAGAAAAAAGGGCAGGGCTTACTAGGTTCAAAAATTGAAAGTTTTGTCATCTCCCATCTTTCCAGGCAGCCAGTTTTCTCACAATAAGAAAGGGCTTCAGGGCAGAGCTTAATGTTAGGTTATTTCCAGAAACATGTAACTTCAGGGTAATGTTCATTTCAGAAATGTGGCTGGAGAACCCCTCACACCTCAAAAATATTTATAGCATGGCCACAAAAGGAAAGAAAAAAAAACAATTATAAATATCACCATAGAGTATTTTGGAGATTTTCCCAACTAGATAAAAGGCTTCAAAGAACATTACGGCTGTGATTTCACAGCAATAAGACTTGATGTTAAAAGTAGAGAGAAATGTCCCTGGGGGAAAAAAAACATGAGAATGGCATTTGTTTAATGGAGTGAACCCCACAAAGAATGGAGTAAATGGCATAGAAGTCAATCACAATAAGAAAAAGCAACATTGGAGGCTGGCATTTTACCAACATAAAGTAGGTTTGACATGTATTCAGCAGCATAGATCACTTTTCATTGAAAAGATCAGTGTGCAGTGCCCATAACCTGGAGGACTGAGTCAAATGGTGTAGAGATTCTTTTCCCTGCAGACAAGGACCTAATCAATGAAGTGATACTGGTCAATGGGCTAGTATTGACCAGCCAAAGGGCACTTTGCTTCAACAAGCATACTGTAATGAATTAAGCTAATAACTGAGTCAGGTAACTCGTTTGTGAGTTTTTACAGATTTTTTCAGCTAAGAGTTTGCTTGAGTGTCAGAAGAGATTTGGAACTGGACTTTTGAAACATGCTTGAGCAAGTGAGATTTTGGGGGATGGAATTATTGTACTTCTAGGTTGTGGGATGGTTGTATGTTAGGTAAAATTACTAATTTTCTGTTGTCATTTTTGGAGATGATGATTTAAAATGTGTTTGGGTATAAAGCTGACAAGGAATGGATTGTGGCCCTTCATTCGAATATGTAAACTTCACTGGATTAGGTGATTACAGAGTACCTTTTGGGGTGTCTTTGTGTAGGACATGACAGCCTGGCCTTGGGTAATATATATTATGGTCCCTGGAATATTCCTTTCTGGCATGGCTCACTGAGAACCAAACAACTTGGCTGTAACACAGTAGTCTGCGATGAGGTTTCTTCTTTTGAACCTGCTAGCTGTGTCCTGGATCTCCTGAAACTATGAGCTAAGTTAAGGTTTTCCTCCTTTAAGCTGTGGGTGTCTTGGTACCATGTCTTAGTGACAAGAATGCCAAATAATGCAAGTGTTTACATATTTATTAATTAAAAAGGATTAAGCAGAAACTACTTGAATTTTCTAGTTCCACATGGTGGCTGGTTAGAAACTTCCAATTCATTGTATGCTCTCCATAAATTACTCCAAAATCTTTTTCTCCTAAAGCATGGGGATATATTTAATCCAAATGCATTCTGTGTAAATATCAATTTAAAAGTGATTTTATATAGGAAACTTGCAATATTGGTTTCTTCCTCATAGTTGCTATTAGTGAAAGCTGAAGAAAGCTGATCCCTTTGGCATAAGAGATGTCTTCCTCTTTATTCCCTGCTTGTGTGTGCTGAAATAAAGATGATTTGACTCACTATGCAAAAGCAGTTGACATACACATAAAGTGATGTGGGCAGTGTGTGTGTGTGTGTGTGGTGTGTCTTCTGGTGCAGAAAAATCAAACCTACGACCTCATGCTTGCCATTGTAGGAATGTAGCATTCTACCACTGAGATACATGCCAAGCCCCAATATACTTTGGGTGGCAAATATTATACATTTCTTGATAATATTATTTTCTCTTGCTTTACTGAAGTTTGGAGTAGCTTTAAAGTTTTTTGACCAATAAGATATAGTTGGAATTTAGAATAACAACTTGAAGCAGAAGCCTGTAAGGTACTATGTGGCTCATCACATCTGGATGCTTATTGTAAGACAATATTGGAGAAATGGGGCAAAAGACATTTTTTCTTCATGACTGAGCCAATTCATTACCTCTAACATGTCGATGCAGCATAGGAAATGAAAATCTGCATGGCAGGCACCAGAAGGATTAAGGTGGCAGTGTCTGCACAGTGTGTCTTAGGAGGGTTTGGAGCGTCAGGAGGGAGAGTCAGGTCTGCATACCTGTAGACTCTGATACACATCCACTGCATTGTGTCACAGGGGATCCTACAACCACCTCTGGAACCTGTGCATCCTGGGGACCCAGCTTCACAGCAATGTCTCTCTTTATACCTGGTTCGAGTCCCAGGTCTAATGGAGCTTTAGTCTTTGAATGGAAGAGAGGAAAACTGCCAGATACTCTTGACGCATTGTCTGCAATATTGCATTTGTGAAAAATGACACTGTGCTAGGCAAGTGCCAGGACACAGATATGACCACACCCTCTTTCACCGGGGTGTTTCTGAAGCAAGTTTTCATATTCTTTTCAAACAATGGTGTTTCCCTGCATTGTTGAAAAAAAAAAAAAGGAAGATCGGGTGAGAAAACCACCCATGCATGGTGTAGAGAGCTGTTGTTGTTTTTGTTTTTTTAAAGGAAAAACTATTTGTAAGATGTTGGACTAAAACGTTTTATATACACTTCAGAGACCTGTAGTAAATTATGTCGACAATAAAAAAAAAGACAATATTGGAAGCAGGGTTTCATTAGCAACCTTAGTCTTGACAAATGATAATGAAGACAGTAACCAGAACCCATAATACACATGTGGCATGAGAAATAAAATCTTTTTTATAACCCACTACAATTCAGGATTATCTTGTAATACTGTGTATCTACCCTAGTCCATTCTTACTGCTATACATATTTAAATGCTCTAGTGTCAGAAAGCAACTGAGTTTATTATCCACGTTTTGCCTATGAATTATCTTTTACAATGTGAAAAACTGAAGCTCATTGGGGTTAAATAATATGTTTTCAGATGATGAAGTCAGTCTACAAAAAACTTGACTTCAAATTGAAAGCATTTGCTTTAATTCTTCACTCTACTATATACTAGCATGATTGAGGCTTTGAATCATACCGTCATTTGGTCATTAATTCTATCTCATACTATATTATGAATAAACATAATGACTGACATTCACAGATAGATATATGAAATATCTAATCAAATTAGATACTGGTATTTAACTTTGTATTTGATATGTTACTTAATATCAGCATCATAGTTTTTATGTTATTTTGTACCAGGTACTTTTACATGGAACTTACTAACAGAAGAAGACTTTCTGAGAAGTTTTCTCTAGAAGCCATATAACATACATATATTCATATATCATTCTATAGGTTTTAGGTTTATATTTTAAATGCATTGTGTCCGTACCATGTTAAAATAATTCAAAAACATATATATTGTATTGCATTGCAAACTCATTTATTAATATTTTAAAAATTCAAACACAACATAATAAATTTGGCTTCTTTTCCCCAGAGAAATGGGAAATATATATCAATAAATTACTTTTACATACTAGACTGTTGTTAGGTTTTATGGTTCTTTAAAATATGACACTAGCAAAAATAACATTAACTGATTAGTTAATAAACAGTTTACAATAATATAAGAAACCAAAACTTACGAGAAAAAAAAAAAAACTCTTAAAGAAATTTTAAGATAAACTATTACAATACAACTTATTCCTAACAACAGTAAGCCCATTGACATGGCACTTCTGTACATACAAAAAAATAATAATAGTAACAAAGTATGGCATTTACTGTACTAACAAAAAATTAAAGGTCACGATGTACATAACTTAAATACCCCCACCCATTGATACAGTGGCTTCTTATTCCTGAACCATAGAAACGCGGCTCTTCGTGGTAGAAAGGTGAAGTCATCTCATCAAAAGGCACATTCTTATCTGCAAGAAAAGAGCACTGTAAATGCAACTTTCATAACAAACTGAAACACATTTTAAAGCATTCAGGATTTAGAGAGGGTGGAATAAAAAGTACTTACACTAAATGAATTATAATGAAAGACAATAAAACATGATTACTTTGGGTGTATCAATTATTGCAGATATTATCTTTGAATAATAACTTTCTGAAGAAATTTTATGCATAATTCTATGGGTAATTATAACATGCTGTAGTCACAAAAAAATGTGTCTCCCCATAACATTCATAAGTGATTTCAATTGGCTTCAATATGCACTGTAGTTTCTAGCTTCTTTAAATATAATTGTTTAACTGATCCTGTTTCAGAGATTTTACAAATGAGAATTAATTAAAGGTATAGGACTAAAAGTAAAGTCTATGAAAAAAATAATGTGTTAGGTACTTACAATGTGGCATTTACAATATGGCTATCCATAAGGAAGACAAAGTGGTTTTTTTTGCGGGGGGTTGTTTGTTTTTTGTTTGTTATTTTAAGACAAAGTTTTTAACACATGCAGTGGCACACATTTGCTCATTTCTCTCTTATTGATTAGTTTATGGTAATCTGATGTATTATTTTTATCCCGTTAAAAGTTTTATGGATCTTAATTTTGAACATACAAATTATTAATCCAAATCTAAGTTTTTAAGAAACTTCTAACAATACTCATAATTTAAATAATTTAGTTATACCAAGTTATATTCAAAGGTGTGTAGACTTTACTAACTGATAAATCTTCACTGGTAATCACCCATAACATTTAGAACTTCACTGAAGACAGATCTGAGAATGAGTAAAGCTCTTTTTCATATTATTATCTTATCCAAATCTTTAGTTAGTAATTTACAATAGATCTCTAAATGATGAACATAACCTAACGAACTACTTATATTTTTAATTTGAGAGTAAATTCAATCTTTTCAAGTATATATTACAGATTATGTTTTAAAAATATAACCCTCAGATGTTGTTTTATATTCTCTTGTCTTTTTGATGCTTGAAACTCATTTTCAATTTGATGATTAATTTGTGGATTATTACAAAAAATCAATCCATGAAATCAAGCATGTCCTCTCATACAGTAAGAAAAACCCCACAAAATTCCTAAGACCCAACCAAATTCTAATAGGAATCCCACGGCAGCCTTCTGAATGAGAAAGTGCCCGAGAACCTAAGGAACACATAGCAAGTGGCATGGGGTGCTTTCTGACAGAGCAGTGCCTGGCAAAAAGAAATAACATCATAATGTGTGCTGCCGAGTGTATGTGGAACTCATCACTAATCTCAGAGCAAGTGTGAATGAGGGGAATTGTCCGTCATGACTCATCCTACTGTATTAGGCCCACTGTCTTGAAAGTATTTATATCAGACTGTTCTTTGCCTGGAATATTGCATTCTGGCTGGGAATTCCTCAGAACCATGTCCAGCACCTTCTATGTGCTACACAGAACTTAACAGCCATCTCTTTCTAGCATGATGGAATGAAGCCTAATAGAAAAGAAGATATTTTTATCTATTTTCTTTACAAGGAATATTTTTAGCCGATCGTCTTCCTACCTAAAACTTTCTCTTGCTCTGCATCTTCTCGAGTCAAATAATGATGTCATCCACTTCATCACCCTTCCAAGTAGGAGCACAAAGATCACCTCTAATGACTTCCTATATCCTGAATATTGCTCAGCACTGTATCTTGCCAACATTTTCAATTCCTTCCACTTCTAACTCAGCTGCTAGCCCTGTTGTGACCCCCTCATCTGAAAAACAGAAAAACCTTCAAAAATATTACACCTTACTTTTATTTAAATTTCAATTCATCTTTCACAAGTCACCAGAATAATGTCCTAGAACCTAAAAATGGCTGTGTATCATTCCTCATTCTAGAGCATTTATGATAATCCGAGAGTGCTCTGAGCTCCGAAAACCTCCACAACTCCCATATTCCATACTCTCAGAGGCTTTGGCTTTGTGCACATCCCAGAAGAGGTCCATGCCGTGGCTCATATTTTCAACTTGCCTTTCTATGAGATTTTCCCCATCACAGAGTCTTATTGAAACACCTTATATTCTTACAAAACAACTGTAATTCAATACTGTTTCCATAGTGCAGTGTTCTAAGCTATTATCTATCTCTAAACCACTTGCTCATTTTTTTAGGAATCCTAAACAGTTTGAAAACATATAGATAACGAGCATTGTATAAGGAAAAAACATCCAAGATTTTCTGCTGCCTGGAGAGATCACATGAAATTGTAAGAGGTTCTGGTAGACTCAAAGGAGCCTTAGGACAGAACAGAACTAAACAGTAATTCTGATCTATTAACAGGAGGATTTGTGGACAGAAAGGGACAAAGAATGCAGCCCCCAAGTCAAGGAGAACAAGCTACGCCTTAACTGGTCAGCAAAGGTAGACTGAAGGTACACTGCCTTCCATCGATACTATTATATTTCATAGTTTATAAGACAAATATTTTTATTTCATCATCTCTGAACTTGGGAGCTGTCTTTCAACTGATGACATCTTATAAATGCTGTCAATTGCAGTTCTCATATACATGCAATTGGCTGTATATGCCTACACGGCTCTTTGTTTTGCTATCGCTTCAACTATATAAAAAATGCAGTTGCCATGAAGAGTTTAATTACTCTTGAAAAATCTTTAAAAGATAATGTCATCAATAATCAATGAAGCAAAAGTTACTAATACATAGGAAGATGTAACAGAGAATACCAAGCTAGAGTATGACATCAAAAAAAGGATTATTTAGTACAGTACTAGAATGATGATGTCAGTTCCAAATATTCTTGCCAAGAGATGAAGAATAATTTCAAGATGGCATTATAACCTAGATAAATGAAACCTGTTAATTTCTGTTCTGATAAACTACTACATATCAAGAAATCCAACTGCAAGTGGATGTTGCCAAATTCTTCAGAAGGGATGAAAAATACAGGCTGGAGTACACAATTCTTGCATAATTTAAAACTGTCTTAGATTGTTTTACAATAATATTGGCAGTTACTTCTTTCTTAATGCATTGTCTAAAATTAATAACAGTGCCTTAGATAAAATAATGATATAAGTCTCCAGAGATTAGACCAATCTGGAGTAAAGGGAGAAAAGAAAGAATCTTTTACTAAGAATGTTCAAACCCTGATCTGATGAAGCTTAAACTGGAATTAAGTGCACTACATGAAAGTAAGTTCTTCAATGTTATAATATAAGATACAGGAAAATTAATAATGCCTATCTTTGCTAAATCACAAGGCCATTCAGTTAGCTGGTTACAGGAAGCACTTGAGTCAGTCACATTCTGGTGCTCCATATTTACCACAATATTTTTGAGCTAAGGAAGGATCAGTCACAGAAATCTAAAGGGTAGTTGAGATGTCCAATATTCAATACAATTCCCAACGCTAAGTTAAAAGAGGAGAAAACAAAGAAAAAGAACAGAAAACAGAAAGAAACAAAATAAAATATCTTAGTTATTCTGGTTATAGCAATGCACTCCTATGGCTAAACACAAAAAAAGTACAAACCTATGTCCTAGGCTAGTGATGGTGAACCATTTAGAGACTAAGTGCCCAAACTTCAACCCAAAACCCACTTATTTATTCCAAAGGTGCAACACTGCCATTAAACCTGAATACTGAGGTTTTAGCTTCGGTAAAACAATTGCTATCCAATGCTTGCCTGCTGGGGCGACTTGGCTCATGTGCCCAGAGAGAGCTCCGTGTGCCACCACGGCTACCATCAACTTGGGTGCATCAGACTTCTATATACTAGTGATGCTCTTCAATAATACTTTCTGAGAATTCATCTCTTCACTCAATGACCCCAATTCCCAAGCATCTATCTTTCATTAATTCACCAATTTATTTATTGAAAAGCACTCTAGCATACTGAGACAGAACAATCCCAAGATTGAGCCCAGCCCGAACTACTTAGTGACTTAGTGAGTGCCTGGGATTCACTCTCCAGTACAACAACAACAAACAAACACACACACACACACACACACACACACACACACACACACACAAAGAAACAAAAAACAAACCAAAAACCCCTGAACAATCAAATAGCGACATTTAAAGCTTGTGCTAAATACTCTCTCTTGGCTTATTAATAAAAGGATTGATGTTTTTTGTTTTTGCATGCAAATAAGAGAAATGAAAAAACAGTTCTGAGAAATTTTGATTCCCTAATAAGAGAGAAATGAGATATGGATTCTTGCTTCCCACCTTCCTGTTGCCTAAAACAGATGTGACAGCTGAAACAACAGCCGTCATATAGACATGACAGGACAAACACAAGTTACACTTTGAGACAACTACATAAACGTAGTTTCTCTCTGCCATCAGAAGGTCACTGGATAAACAATGTAACAAGCAATCACTATAGTTTCAGGACATGAAAATAACATTTATGTGTCTGTACTGCTGGGTTCTATTGCTTGTAGTAAAAGACTATTTCCTTACCTCTCCATACCCCAATCACCATACTTTTTTTTATGCAACAAAGCAATTAGGTAATAGTAATATATCTCTCCTCATTTTGGCTATTTTTAAGTTTTAAGAATGACCGGTCTTTCTTAAATGATGTGTCATATGATAATATAATTGTCTAAAACAAAGCATTATTTTAAAAGCTAATTCAGAAAAAAGAATTATGAAAATCGCTATAAATCCAACTCAAGTTTGAATGGAGAAACTGTTCTAGGTTAGTCAATGATTTTTATTGTTTGTTCATTTAAGTAAATTTGCAGACAGTAGGCTGTATGAGTTTATCCTCTGGGTTATTTTAAACAAGACATACAGGTTTCAGTGAACAAACACTAGGTTACAGCATAGTTAATGTCTTAAAAGTTTACTCAGAATTTTTCCATCCATAAACCTGGAGTTCTGATCTCCTGTTGTCCCAAAACCCGTACACGTACAACAGTCACACGTGATCAGTCACTTCTGCCTCCCACTTCAACCCAGTCTACCATATACCTTCTGCAACCCAAACACTCACACCGCAGCACACATCTTGAACCAAAGCTACCATCATTTTATTAAATGAAACATGATTCATCTAATCTTTGTAAGTTTTAACTTAGTAGAAGCAGCTGAAACTAGATCAAACACTTTTAATCTAGATCTACACTGTTCAACACAATAGCCAAGCCACGTATAGCAATTTAAGTTAAAATTTCAATTAGTAAAAAGGAAATGAAATTATACATTCACATATAACAAGCAACATATCAATTGCTCAAGAGTTACATATGGCTTATGATTATCGACTTTTTATGTTGTGATTCCCAGTTACTAATGGAGCAAAGAAAACTTTGTTTTATGTCTGTAGAAAAGTAAAGTATCATCATCAACAACAACAACAAAACTAAATGAAAATTCTCTTTTTGACCCATCTAAGTAAAGGCAAACATAATAGTTCCTTTTATAAAAAATAAAAATTATTCTTTTGGAAACAAACCACTGGACATTTTAAGATAGAAATTTTCTTCTAAAACAAAAAATACTTAAATACATTGCTGTGTTCTACTCACTTTAAATAACCAGTGTTTATTCTGACGATACATTATACTTAAAATTTATATAATGTGTTAGGAATCACAACTACTTTCAACTTGATAACTATTTGAGTAAGACCTTCTTAATTAGAGTTTTTAGTTAAACAGTTGTATCAAATCTGCTTTCTGATTCTGATGTGCTAACATTAACAGCCAGAAAGTATTTTATGGCCAAGTAACTTTGGGCACAAAATGTAATGAACACATACAGTATAATATTAAATTCAATGAAGCAGAATAGAAGTAGCCAAAAAGCAAATTTAGCCCTTTGTAAATTACACACTTGACAGAAATTGCTAGACTAGACTTGAAATGACAGAAGTATTAGCTTTTAGAAGCTGTTAGCATAATTTTTAAAATTTCCTCTAGCATACATCATTATAAATAATGATAATAATTTTACTGTTTAGTAGGAATTGGACATGAATATATTGTTTCCATTTATTATTCTGTTTTGTAAAGCTCTGTTTAAGTATGTGTTTCTGAGCATGGCTATGCATATTTGTCTCCACCTTTCTTTGAGAAAATTGAAGGTAATTTGTTGTCAGATTATGCTATCTCCAATTCCTGCTCAGTTTTGCTTTCTGAGGCAGCTGAAAACCACACAACAGTAAAAACTGAGACTGTCTCCTCAGAGTTACAGTTCTTTTGTTCAAAATGTTCTACTAACTAATTAAAACCAAAATTAGGACAGCAACAATACAAATAAAAGTTATACTAATCAAGAGGCTTGGCCTATTTGACACACCCACACATTTTCCCCATCTGACTGCATTAACTTCAATTCTTGAAGTACTACATGTAAGGAGAGTGAACGAAGAAAAGTCCTCCCAAACCATTCTACTTTCAATGGTAATTCTGAGCCAATCTAGCACAGTATTTCTTTTCTTTCTTAGGTTTTACTTTAGGAATGATCACAAGACCTAAGTCTGACTGATGAAATGAAAATAAAAGATAAAAGAACTCTGAGAGAGGAGGGTTTGGGAGAAAATGTTCTAATTCTTAAGGAGACAAGGAGAACGGGTCCCTAATTTCCGCATGGCTGTGATGGTAGGAACAAGCGGCACTGGCCAATGACCAGCCTATGACAAGGCACAGGACACTGGGCAGCACTAAGGGACACAGGAGCTAGAAACCTGAGACACTGTGCTGGTCTCGGCCCAATTGGAATACTCTATCAAATGAAAAAAAACAAAACAAAACAAAACAAAACAACTTCCCTTAAAAAATTTAGTTTAAGTCACACATTGTCAGTTTGATACTGTTTGATCTAACATAAAGAAACAGTGAAAAAAATTACCTCATCCTAATAACAAAGATCACTGTTAAATCTGGGTGTATTAAAGGCCACAGTAGAAGCATTCCTCTGAGGAAGAGTACAGAAAGCTTGTTTTATAAAATTGTAGGGAAGGAAACTCATGTACCTCTCAGGAAATGACTTGCATCCTGTTATTTTGGGGATAGACTTTGGATAATAAAGTGGAACTAACTTTAGAATCTCAAGTAAGACAACATTAGTAAGATATGATCCAAAATGAATTGGAAATTACACTGTAGTTCTCAGATGGGAAGAAACAGAAATCATATTCTGTGCTCTTATTCATCACTTCCGGCGTCCACACTGGAAAAACTAAGAGTAGAGGGAAGTCCTTGTTACAACACAGTGACGACAGTAAAAACAACGATCTTTACAGGTGTTAACAAGCATTAAACAAACGGAATGGGACTGCAGGAGAAAGGGACGCCAAGAGTTCCTTAAACTTTCCAGGCCTCGGGTTTGGTCTTTCAAATGAGCACAATAGAAATTACCTGGCAAGACTGTTCTGATGACTGTGTTAGTATAAACCAAGGTTAGTATAACCTTGCATTAAAGAGGACATTTACTAATAAGCAGCTGTTTTAATCACTCCTATTGGATGTTGTTTCCCCATCTTTCCTGAGCCAGTAACAATGATACTTCTTTATACTCTGATTTTTAGTTATTTGAATATTACTTCCACTAGTACAACACAGGTTCTCTGTTGATTTGACTAAAATAAGAGTGAAATTTGGATGAAGAATGGTGAGAGAAGTAATACAGCTGAAAGTAGAACCAAATCCTTTTTATTAAAAAAAAATGCAATATGGTTTAAACAAGCTCAAACAAAATATTTACTTCAAGGGCAGAAGCTGCACCCAATCATGAAGATTTATAGAGCCGTGTTTCTTCATTCCTGTAGACTCCTATTCAACAGTGTACTAACACCTTATATGTACAGTTCTTTAGTCAAATTAGAACGTTTTCACAGAGTTCTGAACTCGCTCAAATGCTATTTTATTAAAAAAAAGGCACTCACAGAATAATTCATCTCAGACTTTACTACATTCATTTAGACAAGACAAAATGTCTTCTTAAGCAGTAATATTAATATTACAAATACACACCAATGGAGTGTATTTGTTAAGTAATTTGGGGAGCTGGGTGAACTGACAGTATTTTATTTATCTTTATTTTTGCAGTACCAGGTACTGAACTCAGTGCCACCTCCTGTGTGCTCAGCAAAGAGCTTTATCACTGAGCTATGTACAAGCAGCATTTACCCAAGGCTTAAAGCAGTATACTTCTATAAAACGTTTAGTAGTTCTAAGGAAACACAGAGGGGTCCCTTCAGTGTAATGATTCTAAATGTCAATAGTTTCATGTTTCCTGATACTCGCTCTGAGTACCTACCTTTAATTTGCTCTGGTTGACAAAATGTGTGACTAATGTAATCAGTACAGCAGCATATAATGCACTATCTGCAGCCACCAGAGGCTCTGCTATGACAATGGCTGTAAAGCCTACTCTGTCCACTGCAGGAGGTTTTTAGCAGTCTTACCAATTCAAGGCAGAGATATTTATAAGAGTAACAACAGCAGCACGAAGGATCTCAAATTTCTTAACTCTTGTACTATTTAGTATCTTTAAAAAGATGAATTTAGTTATTAGAAGACTTGCACTTAAGAGTCAATAGAATACAGTGAGAGTCAATCAATACACAATAGAGAAAAATGGCTCAAGTGGGAAAAAAGAAGGCAATAAAATAAATAGTGAAAAGAAATACCACTTGTGAATAATTTTAATCTGTCAAATAGAAATGTAAATAGGATTAACAAACATTTTTGAGCAACACTAACTTTTTACTAGCATACAAGTAATATGCCATATATATATTTTTTCAAGTATAGAATCTATGTACTTCTCTCTGTACATATACAAATTAAGTATTTAAGTGGTCATAGAGAAAATCAGGCATATGAAACCTATTTATATAATTGACCAGTTTAATTAGTACCTTTTCTATAATTCAATTATTTTATGGACAAATTCCTTGAAAAATCAAATTTATAAATGATACAAGATGAAACAAACAAAAACTATGACTAGCTTTACAACTTTTTTTTTTAAGAAATTGAGTTTGTTACTGAAAATTTTCCCCTCCAGAGGGAAAAAAGTCCATCCCCTGACAATTTCACTCATGAGTTCTATCAAATATTCCAGGAAGAGATAATACCAGTGTTAAAGATATGTTTTAAAAACATAGATGTAAAAGGATCATTTTATCAACATATGATATAGTAACTATCCAAATATGACAGACATTATAAAATAAGGATATTATCTATCCACACACATGTATATCATTTATGTACATAAATGTACATTTTGTAACACATGAACATATGTTTTCAAATTTTATATTATTTTATAAATTTGGGCAATAGTCAGCATAATTCATAATTCATATATATGGTAAGACGTATCAAGACAGATGGGGATAGATACTAGTTCCCCAGGATGAATGTATTTATTATCTATTGCAAACATATACTGATAACAGAAAAAAGAAAAAGAAAAGAAAGTAGCCACAGGGGAAACAAAAAAGAAAAAAAATAATTGGTGGCAACATATAAAGAAGATATCATGGCAAAGTAGAATTTATATCAGGATTTTAAGTTGTTTCAGCATTCAAGAAAATATGTATCACATTCACTATATTCACTAATTAAAATGGGGAGAAACTGAATCAATTACTTACTTACACATGGAGAATGCATTTGGGCAATAGTCAACATAATTCATAGTAAAACTCTTAAAACTCTTTAAAAATAGTAGTATTCAGGCATGGTGGAACTCACTTGTAATCTCAGCATGCAGGACGCTAAGTCAGGAGGATTTCTACGAGTTCAAGGCCAGCCTGGTCTACATAGTAAGTTTAAGGCCAGTTTAAACTACATAGTGAGACCTTGTCTTAAAAAAAGAAAAAGAAAAAAAAAAGTTAACAAAATGACTTAAAAAAATTGACAGTTAATGTTTTAATTAATATAAGGGCTAGCTGTGCCAGATCTTTATTTACTTATCATCTAACTTCACATATGTCAATGGTCAAGGCCTTAAAATGCAGACATTTAAATCATGTTCTGGAACCCTTTGGCCAATCCCCCTTTTAGATCTTAAAGTACTTAAAGATCTTACAGTACTATTTTCAAAGTAACCTTTAACACTCTACAAATGTGAAAAAAAATCAGAGAAAATCCTGCGCACCAAATTAGCTTGAAATGAAGTAAAGGTAATTGGATTGTGTAGCTAATTATAAGAAATAATCTCCAAGACAAAGAAAGCAATAGGAACTAATACACTTCAACTTATACTTCCTGAAAAACATGTATAGTTTTAGAAAAGGGATATGGCCACATTTCCCAAAATGAAAGAGAAAAGGGGTTCATACTTACTTGAAGTTTAAAAAGTACCTCACTTGAGGGCTAAAATCAGTGTATTATTTAAATGATGTTTAATATTGTTTAAAGAGAGATTAAGCAGTGGGTGTAGCTCAGAGATATGCCTAGCATGTGGGAGTCTCTGGATTTGATCCCTAGCAACATAAAAAACAAAAACAAATAAAAGGAGACAAGATAAAGAAACTCTACATGACTGGTTCTTGCTTCTTTGTGTCCTGAAATTCCCTCCTTCTTTGCTCATTTGAAAAAAGAATAGTTACCACCCCCTGGCCTACAGTCCTGTGCTGTCAATGATTTGGGCAAGGCCTAAATATTAAAATGTTCAGTCCCAAATTTATTCTAACTAAGTCTCCTTGTTCTGTATTGCTAACCTATGTTTATCTACCATACTGTTAATTACACAGGCTGGCACTTTGCTCTTTTTCATTTGCCATTATACCCCTGGAGCTCAGGTGCATGCCCAGGGCACATGACAGATACTTAATCACTGATTTTAATGAAAGAATGAAACCATCCAATTTTCTCTGCCCACTGAGATATTGCATAGTCACCTCTAATTCATTATGGTTAAAACTGACTTTACATCATTTGACCTATAACACTCTTCTGGACTGAATATGTTTTGATTATGTCCCTCCAGGCTTCATGTATTGAAATCTAATCCCCACAGAGAAGTATTAAGAGGGTGAACACCTAATCTGACCATGCTGCTTAGTTGTGGAGCCCTTAGGAAGTGAGATTAGGAAAAGTTGATAGGGTTGAGATACCACACTGTAGGTGCTTTATCAAATAATAGTCCAGAAAAGGCATGAGCACACTACCCTGTGTCCCATCTTGTGATGCCCTGCACTGCCTTGAGAATACAGCAAAAAGACCATCACAACCTGTGGTCTCTTGTATCCCCTAAACTGTTAGGGAAATAAATAATCTCTTTTATTTTTATAAAACTAACCAGCCTCAGGTATTTCATTATAGTAACAGAAAATGCACTAATCTATTACAACTCCTAGAAGTTTACACTGAAAGTACACTTGTGGAAATAACAACAATACATATGCACAGAGATATTCAATGCAGTGTTATTTATAATTACTGAATAAGTGAAAAGTGCCTAAATATCAAACCATAGGTGACTGAATAAACTGACATCTACCCATGATAGCATACTTATGGATCCATAAAAAATGTACTGAGCTACAGCCCCAGTTTTTTATATTTTTTAATTTGAGGTGGCATCTCACTGAATCCTTAAGTTGCCCAGGCTATGCTTGAACTTGCAACTCTCCTGTCTCAGGCTCCCAGAGTGCTCTCAAATGCATGCCACTGTGCCCAGGCCTCTATGAAGTTATACAGTTATACAGCATGACTCACAAAACAGAAAAGTATTATGACTGCATATATAGTTTCCTACTTCTTAGGTGACAAATAAGGAAAACTTAAGAAATGCATGTAAAGGTTAACCAAAAAAATAAGAGAGAGTATAATCTAGAAAATGACGAGGCTGATTAAATCTATAAGGGGGGGTAAGACCAGAGGAATGCACTGGAAGGAATATCAGAAAGGGTGACACTTCTTTGAAAGAGACACAGAGAGAGAGAGAGAGAGAGAGAGAGAGAGAGAGAGAGAAATATATTTCATTTATCGCAAATTTATTTAAAAATAAGAGTAGAGAAAGCAAACTTGAAATAAATTAAAATGCATTAAACTATGCTGTATTTCAAATGGCTGTTAAGCCAAATTATGTCAGTTCAGTACCTGAATATACCCTCAACATTAGCCATGATGGGGTGTAAGGTAAAAAAGTCAAGCTTTCACAAATCTACAGAGGTAGCTCTTTACACCAGGAAGGAAGGAAGGAAGGAAGGAAGGAAGGAAGGAAGGAAGGAAGGAAGGAAGGAGTTTGCTTAGGGGAGAATGGGAATGATAAACTAGTTAAGACTGAGGAAATACAGCTGTCAGAAACTCTTTGCAACTATTACAGTGAAAGCTTAGATCATTCCAGAATAATGACAGAAATACTAAATAATGATAGAAATACTAAATGCTGTTGATGACAAACAGAATGTTTTCATGGCCTTAAAATGTATTCCATTAGTGGTAAATGGAAAACAACAGCAACATATCAGAGATACCAGACAAAATTTGAGCAAACACATAAAAATTACCACTACTAAGAAAAGATGGACACACATCCTATTGTCTCCAGCTATGATACTCTCAGGAGACAGCAGGATCTATTTGATATTTCAGCTAAAAATGCATAACATAAATTATGAGGAAACATCAGAGTATCAGGTAAATATAACATAAGTGAGATAAACTGGTTTGTATCCATAGAGCAGCAGAAAAAGAGAGCAAACAAACTGAATAAAGTAAAAATGGTAACAATAAGTGGGTCTAGATGAAAAAAAACAGGTAAGATTTCATTTTAAGCTCCAAACAAAAAGACTATTAAAAATAAGGGATGCACGATTATGTTCTCCTGGAAGAAGAAAAATAAAAAAATCAAACACAATTATGTAAAAGGAAAAATCAAAATAAAAAGGAACTGTCAACCTTCCGATCTCATCTCACCACAGTCTTCACAAAGTCAAGGTTTTCTTTCCTTTTTCTCTAAGGTCTCGCAAGCATCAAGAACGCTGCTTGGAACTTAAATTGCTGCTACATCATTCATTTACCAGAAGAACAAATAAATGAATAGGAAGTAAATGCATCTAATTATTTTCTATGCTCCTTACTTAATAAAGACACATGTACTAAATTTCTTCTCATTTATGAAATAAATTGGTTTAGCCTACTAAAAACTTCAAGATGATGATTTTGCTGTCTTACACTTAAAGTTGTATCTCCATTTTTATCATTTCTCTCTCCTTTGCCTACAAAACAAAACAAACTCCACAATCACACCTTCCAAATCCCTAGAATAATTAAAGTCACCCACGAATTGACAGCATTTCACTGGTCTTCTATAAATTTACTTTTTACCCTGGTCTGCTCCAAACCATGTGGAACATCACTGAAACACAACCTTTTGTTGTTCATGTCTTAACATTTTCAAAATTAATTTTCAAGGCTTTTCAAAATTAATTTTCAGGACCTATTGAGTAATTGACAAGTTGTATAAGTAGCATCAATTTCAACTATTTCATGTTTGATCTTTTATCTTCATCCTTGTTGAGGTTTAATTAACAAATAAAAATCGCATATATTTTTCAGTACCATTCAACATTTTAATATACATGAAGAAATCACAAAGCCAAAGACTCTATTTAATACTCCACTCAATTACCTGGGTTTTTTTGGGGGGTGGTCTTCCCTTTTAGCAACATCGTGTCTCCCTCCCAGTACTGTAAAACTATATTCTTAAGATGTACATTAGGTTTTCAAAACCAAAATTATTATCTCTCATTTTTCCCTTGCTGTAGCCCCTGAGAGCACCATGCTATTCTTTACTTCTATGAGTTTGATCATTTTATATAAGTGACGTCAAGTAGTATTTTCCTGCATTCGTATTGCTTCATTTAGCATAAAGGTCTCAAGGTGCACACATGTGGTTACAAATCTCAGGATCCATCGCTCTTCTCACTCAGCTACATACCAAACCCCTATTTTAGTTTTTATTTTGAGACAGGTTCTCATTTGGTTGCCCAGGCTAGACTCAAATTTGCCTCCCAGAATCCTGGGATTCCAGGCAAGCACTACCATGCTAAGCTATAGATCTCTTCCTTTTTTTTAATGCTTAATAATATTCCATTGGTTCTTCACATATTTACACAGATTAGATCCATTGTCCTTACACATTTTCTGTATTCATTCATCTATTGTTAGACATTAGGTTGTTTCCACAGCTTGGTTACTGTGAATAAATTGTCTAGAATATAGTAGTACGCACATCTCTTTGGCATACTAATTTCCTTTGGACATATGCCCAGAAATTGAACTGTCATATATTGTAGGTTCTATTTTTAATGTTGAGATATTTTCATGCTGTTTTCTATAATAGCTTTATCAAATTATATTCCTAAACAGGGTGCAAGTATTCAAGTATTTTCCACCCATTTATAAATCAGGTTCTCTGCATTTTTTTTGTCTTTTATTTGCTATTGATTTGTAAGTGTTAACTATATGGTTTAAATGTTAAATCATACATGTGAGTCAATATTGATGACCCAGTAAAGAACACAAACCACCCTTTGGGTGACCACCTGGAGCAACCCCGAAGGAGAGTTTGTGTCCACTTTGAGTTGTATCTTTTCATCATGGGTTAAGGGGTACTGTGATGAGCTTAGGTGGGAGGCTGAGAACAGCTGAGTACAGGGCCACAGCAGCAGGCACTGTGACCCAAAAGGTGGGGTGGGTGAGATGCGTGTTAGCAGGACAGGAATTATCCCTGGGCTGAGGTCACAGGAAAGGGCTTGTGACTGTTTCTGCAGCTCAGAAACTCACAGACAGCTGGGGACAGCAAATCAGCATCAGACCTATCAGTCCCCAGACTGAGTATCTAAAATCCTAAATGCTCTAAAATCCAAAGCCTTCAGGAAAATATTCCAAAATCGAAAATCTGCAATTCTTTAGATTCCAAGCATCTTGGATAAAGGATATTCAAGCTGCAGTTTTCTCTCCTTTTACATATTTGCCTTGTCACTCTGTAGCTTTATTCTTTTGGCTATGTAGATTTATTCTTCAGCTTTTGACTTTGATATAATCCTGTGTATTTTAGTTTTACTTTTTGTGCCTCGGAGGTCATATTAAAAAATGATTGTCCAAATCAGTATCAATATTCTTCTCTGTTTTCTTCTAAAAGCTTCATGGCATCAGGTCATGCATTTAAGTCTTTTGCCTATTTTGATACATGGCATGAAAAACTAGTTCTATTTTATTCTTCTGCATGTAGATATCCACGTTTCTTAGCTCCATTTATTGAAGAGATTTTTTTTTTTCTTTTGAGGTTGGTTCTCATTACATTGTTAGTATGTCAATCAGGCTGGCCTTCCAAATAGCTGAGACTACAGGCAAGTATCACTGTGCTTAGATGCTTAGGAGACTATGAGACTGATTCAATCAATGCAATCACTTACTGCTATCGTTCTGTTAAGGCTTTTTAATTTCTTTTTCATTCACAGTGAGTAGAGTGTATATTTTTGGGGAATTAGGCATTTTTCTAGGCAATGGCACAGAACTGTGCATAGCACTTTCATAATCTTTATGTTTGAGGCATTATTCTTCACGACCACTAAATATATTCTAAACCTGATCATTCATCAAGCATATCGGAATAGATGAACCAGGCTTCACCTTCATTACCCACAGGAGTTAATTTTGAATTACTAATAATTTTGTTTCTCTCTTCTCTCTTTTTGTGTTGTACAGAGATGCCTCATTATGTATCCATCTTTTTTAAAAATAACCATAAAAGCTTGCAAAACTATAATAATGATACAAAATGTGAGTCACTCTACTGCCATCTTGTTTAATCAGCACCTCTGTAAAGTCCTGCATGAGAGAAATGATGTGCTACTCCCTCAGTATGCCTTAGATTGCAGCTGTATTTCCTAATAACCTCCCTTTGATCCTAATGTATACATAAAGACAACGACCTATTATATACAATGACTCAAATGCAAGCATTCAAGTCAACAACTTTACCTGCCTCATAGCTAAATAACTCAACAACCACAATACTAGCCTTTTCGAGAACTGTATAGTTCTTTATAGTCAACTAAGAGCTTTTCAAGGAAAATGTTATAGACTTTTGATTTTATATATTGTAATTCTGATTGTTATAACAAAAGAATAAATTCTTAATAAGCAGATATATTTTGTTCATATTTGTCAACCAGCCTCTAAACTATTAAATACCATAACAGGTATTTAATGAATGTTTTTGATAAATGAATTAATTACTAGCACTACTACATATTAAAAAGTAAAATAAAAAAATACATAGGATCTTTTAATAATGCTGATAATTCATTCATTTCTAAATATATAAGATTTAAGAGTCCAGTTTTTTCTTGTGTCTTTTTCAAATACAAGATTTCTGTGGTCTTTAAATTTGTACCTGAATCTGGAATCTTACTTTCTTTTACCCTAAAAATCTCTCTCTTAACATATCTTTCCTCACTGGGCCAAATCTTTGTTATCTCTTTTCCTCATTCCATTTACATCAAAACCATATCCTTGTAATTTTGTTCACGCAAACTGCTTGGGGAAGTCCTTAACTCACAATGAGAAGAGATTTGATACAGACATTATAACTACACTGTCAGACCATGAGCCATTCACCATGCGTTTCTGTCAGGAAGCACTAACAGAAAATCAAATGACCCAAATGGAAAACAGAATATCCTAGATATAAAATAAATTTCAGGGGATGTCTCTCTCTTTCTCTCTCTCTCTCTCTCTCGGTTAACACATACTGCATAAATGAGTAACTTAAAAGTCAAAGCTCTGTAACAATCTACAATCAAAATCTTCTTGGCTCTATTACACTGTTTGTATCTATCCTAGCACATCATTGTGACTGTGAGCTACTGACTGCACAGCACAAAGAATTTCACTAAACAGAACACTGAATAAAATCTGTCAGTACAAAACCTGTTATAGGAACATGTGCTCCAACTGTTTTGGCAAAAGCTCGTTTCCTGACGCATGTAACTAAACTGCTCAACACTAACCTTCTAGGATGATTGGCATCAAACAAAGTGTTATCATCATCCTCATCATCCTGTTCCAAAGGCGTCAACTCCATGTTTTCTATGTTAGTGTCCAAAACGCCGTACCGCCTTGTCTTTCGGTTTCTCCTTCTCATCCTATTAAATAAAACAAATTAGTGAATAAAAATTACCTAAATGTGGCATATATAATCCTTAGTTCATATTGTAAATTAAAATTAAAAGTTCATATTGTAAATTAAAATTAAGTCATTCCTGTGTTTCTAACATAGAAGATACTCAGTGCATGAATTGCTACATTTCAGCTACACTGTCTGTCTGCTTACAATTCATGAAACAAAGGAGCAAGTAACTCCTTGCTTGTTTGTGTACATCTATGTTTCTCCTGTTTGACTCTTCTGCCTCTGTCACCTCACGGTATTGATAGCATTTCAACCTTAGCTTAGGTATCACATCTATATAGAGGTTTCCCATTCCAGTCTTCATCCCAGGCTCTATGCCTTCTCATTGCTATGAAGGATTAAGTCTTTTCCACACCAGTAGGAGTAAGACATTGTGTGTGTGTGTGTGGGGGGGGGGGATGATCTGGTAGCACACAATCCTGCTAACTACCAGAATCACCTTTTGAGTACTTTTTTAAAAGCTCCATGTTCAAGTATAATAAAATCAGAGTTTCTCTGGGTAGGTACTACATATCAGTACTGCAGGAAAGTTCCATGAAGTGATTCCCAGGTGCTAAATCTATCTCTCGGGATTGGCAGAAGACTGTCGGGATTGGCAGAATCATTACTGCTAATATAATGTAAAAAATGTAACTCCTCATGACTAACCCAGTCACAAGGAAACAACAAACTTTGAAAGCAGAACCTAGATGTCTATCTTTAACAAAAACTTTTTGCAATTTTTATACATTCTGAAGTTAGAGAAATAATAGAGAAATGATTTTAGGGTGATTAATACTATAAATATCTATATCTTTATATATATATATGCATATATATATATATATATGCATATATATATATATATATCATGATTTATAGTTTTATACCATGATTCTCTCCAATAACTTGTTTTTCTTTAAAATCATTTAGCTCACCTTGCATTCATATGTGTGTACATTTATGTGGGTGTTTATTCATGAATCTCTGCTACTAAATTCCATGAGGGAGGCAACTATGTTTGCTTATTCACAACAGCAAGACCACTTTCTAGCAGCATCTGGTCAGATATTGAAAGTTAAATGCTTATGGTGAGTCACAGTGATTTGCAGCTGAGTAAATCCAAACCACAACCTTCCAATCAGTGCCTAAATCACCAACAATGTGACAATTTCAACTCTGTATGTAGAAAAGAAAGGTGTTTCACCAAAGTATCTACTTACAAACAAATTAGAAGTTATTTCAGCAAGTAATCACAAATTTGATTTAAATTTGGATTTGGTTTGTTTGATGTAGTAAGATTGTGAAAGCAAGAACTTAGACTACAGGAACAACTGCAATAAAGTGACCCGTGGAAGACAAAGAAACCAAACACACATGTATACATGCATACTTTTAACAACAATTTGAGGTTTAATAAGCATAAAGCATTACACTAACTCCTGGATGCATATTGTCTAGCCACAATAATCAAAATTTTTAAATATTACAAGCCTGGAGAAAAAACCAAGATAATATCCACCAATCACTGGCTATACACTCATTTATATTCACCCTTGAAGGTGACAGGACAAAACCCAGTGGTAGAAACATAATGTTTCCAGTTTAAATGTAAACAGTTGAAAGAGGTAATATAAGTTATAACTAGCAAAAATAAGGTGATATGAAGTATGAATGTCTTTTTTGAAATAGAAATTAAATGTTCAGATTGTTATATTAACAAGTACAGAAGTCTGTGCATACCTACACACCATGTAAACCAGATGTCTAAATATTTTTCTGCAGTCTGATAATAATTTAGGCTTTGTGGGCCACCTGTGGTCCCTGTCCCATATTTATCTTAATTTTTTGTACAGTTTAGAATCCTTTAAAAGTCTAAAAAATACCCCCTAGATTTTACAAAAAATTAAATGGATAGGATTTAGCCTATTTATCAAATTCCAATTTAGAACTATAAAGAATATTAACAGAAAAACTAAGATAAGCTATGAAATGAGTAAGGGTATTGCCTCTAAAAAGGAATAAAAAAAGGAGGGAGGTAGGTCACTATTGCTCCTTTAGCTTCACATGGCTTAATAACTAAAATGTCCTTAAATATATGTTGAGAGATTGATGCTTTCCATAATGCCCTTTGATGTAAGAAAGTGAAGACGTAGGAGTGAGTGAAACTTCATGGCAGCACTGGCTATGCATACTGAGAGTTATAATATGTCCTCTTCTTTTTCTACAAGTCTTTTGGTACATTTTTTTAAACCATGCGGATATGGATATTGTTATAATATCTCCTCTTCCTTTTACCAGTCATGTCCATTTTTTAAACCATATTGCTTCCCAAACACCTGGCATTTTTAGTCAGTGCAGAATTTAATGTCTTCTGAAGTAACTTTAGGAAATAAATTCAATTCTCCTAGGTCATATACATTTTAGTTTTGATCTGATGCTAATCTGGTTATTGCTGGTCACAAAATACGTTGGTAAGTCTTAAAACAGAGAAGAGTGTGAACAAAGAGTTTAAGGACTTTTAAAATGAATCTCAGCTAATATTCTTCTCCACTGGCTAGATCTTCATTATACATTGAAGGAATTCCTAATCTTCTCCAAGAAAGACCAAAGTAAACTGCTTAATATCTTTCTGTGTGTGGTGTAAATATTTGATAGAGCTGATATGGTCATTTCATTATTTATTCTAGTCTATATTGTGAATATATATACTCTCCATATATTTTATATTCTAGATTTACTTAGTCATGGATGTAAATGCTATCTTCTAACATGGATCTCTTTAAGACAAGAACTGCTATCTATCTATCTATCTATCTATCTATATAATATTATTAAGCTCTAAATAAACGGGATGCAGTTTAATTTAAATTCATGTCAGCATATGTACTAATTCAAACAAGAATGAGTCAAATTTTTAAAAGCTGTATTATTATGAAATAGATTTTAAATTTTAAATGTTACTTATTCCAGCAATGTCTTTCCTCAGTCAAAAGACACAGGCAGTATTGGCTATGTGATCATGATACCAACATAGCCATAAAAACATGAAATACAATAGAACATACAAATTATGGGCAATGATTCTTCACAAGTGTGCATTATTTTTCAACAATAAAAAGGGTTTTAAAACCCATCAAGATTTAACAGCTTATGCTTCGGTTTTTCTCACAAAGAAATGTTGCACTAACTTCCTGATACCCACATTTTTGTAGTGTGTGTTGTTGATATAGACTTAAAATACCCACATCTTTCAATTAGACCTAATACAAATATGTTGAAATATGAAATCATATTTTGCTGGCTACTAATACAAAAGTAGTCACTTTATCTAAAAACACAGACATGAAAGTATAGATGCCTAGAAGGGCTAAAGAAAAAGGTGAACAGCTGCTTGTAGTGAATTACATTCACTCATAACATAGCATGCACAGAAATATGTTGCCAAATAGCTTTCTTCTAGGTACTCAAGTTGAGATTCAAACAACTGTGTTAATGAAGATGCAGATTTCTTAAAATTTCATTTTGTTTTGGTTGGTAAGAGCTATTTCTGTTTCAATACCATGTTTAAGTTATACTATCAAAATAAAACTGCTAAAGCAAGCTTGATAAAATTTTATGTAAAAATATTTGATGCCACATAAAATAAACATAACAGAATAAAACTGCGTTTCATTTTACTACTCTGTGAAAGAGAGAATACCATTCAATGTAACTTGCTGTCTCCACCTGATTCATCTCTTTTTTCTTTTAATGGAACATTTATAGGGCATGTGTTAATATGGAATAATATAAAATATTTAATTTATTCTATAGCACATTGAAACCAGACTGAGTATATTAAACACATGCATACACACCATACACATCCTATGTTAGTAGAGATACCCAAACAGAAAATCTCATTAAATAAATACAAAACTATTCATACAGAATAGAATTTTGATCTTGACTATTTTTAGTATAAAAATGACCAAGTATTAATTTCACCAATTAGTGATCAAGAATGAATGTGAAACTAGTTTTTATTTTGACATGACAACATAAGGAAAAAAAAGAGAGCTATAACTTTTAGTTTCTAAGTTTTGGAAACCCAGTCAAATTTGGTGCATTATGAAAACGTGTTTTGATAGCCTAATACCTTTTTCATTTTCCAATTCAATTCCCATAGCATATGTCATCAGTTTCCAGGTCAAGTTCTTCAAACTCGACATCATTGGGAATTAGGATGTGCTATGGGTAGAACTGTGTACTCCCAAATTTATGTTGAGAGCAGACAGAATGGGATGTTAGACATAAGGTTTTAAAGAGAGACTTAGTTAAAATGGGGTCATGAAGGTGGGCACTAATCAATTATGACTGTTGTTCTTATCTTAAAAAACCAGATGGAGGAAACCGGGCATGGTAGCACATGCCTGTAATCCCACCACTCAGAGGAGGTTGAAGCAGGAGGATCACTGCAATTTCCAGACCATCCTGGGTCAAAGAGTGAGCTCAAGGCCAGAGTGAACTGCATAGTGAGTCTCAAAAAAACAGACAGAGGAAAGGAAATCTGCAGACAGACATGCAGAGGGGCTGATTATCATGGGAGCACCAAGCAGTCGTGTACATTCAAGGAACAGGTCTAGAAGAGACCTTTGCTCACAGTCTCAGAAAGAATCAACAATGCCGATACATTAAGTTTGAACTTCAAACCTCCAAACATATTTGAAAATAAATTTCAGTTATTTAAGCCATCTCATCTGAGGGCTTTTCCTTTTTACCACAACTCATTAATAAAGAACGTAAGATATTTTTTAAGGACAAGGCCTGTGAAGGTTGCAGCGGAAACCAGAGAAGGCAAGGAGACCCAAGTGATGAAGAAGCAGCTCTGACACCTGTGAAGAGTGGGAAATAAAAGATGACTGGGTAGGGAAAACCACAGCTTGCAGCAGGCTTCCAAAGCATCCTCGATTAGACCTATTACATGCCCCGAGCAGAAGCTACCCACTGCAGGAGCCCCGTCGGTCAGGATGGGCAGCCTCTGCTGCACAGGTACTGGCTAGGAACAGGCTTATGATGGTGGTCTTGGTGTGGAAGCTACCTACAACAGATCTACAGCTGTGACCACTGGAAGCTCTACTGAACATGCTTCCTGCAGCTGGTTCTCAAGAGCAGGTTTGCAAGAGTAGGTCTGCATAGCTGTCCCAACCATAAGGTCCTATTTTTTGTATTTTCTGAGAGTCACTGGAATTCTTCTATATTGCTCCATCATATCATTTCTATTATATCTTTTCCTATTACAGTAGCATACTAATACTCCAGTCAACCCTGGAAACCTACTCACCTCCACTTCAGCCCTGTAATCTTCAGTAGGTCCCCATTTCTCAGTGTTAGGTCACGAATCTAAAATATGGCAAAGCTCAGGATGGCTCATATTAATATCTCCAACTTCCACACTGCCCTTCTTTCCATTTCTCACTTTCTTTTCTGCACTCCAATTACATAGCCTTCGCTCAGCCCCTATGGTGGTCATGCCTTTTCAGCAATTAGACTAATAAGCTTCTTGCATTCATAATTTTTGCTTTTTTCTTCTCTTCTCTTTTCTTTCTGCCCCCTCCCCAGTCTTCGCCTTAAGAAAGCCCTCTCTATTCTAGTTAGGTAGGTAACACAGTCCTATTATTGTCTCCATAGTAGCCATGCATTTTGCTATCAACGTACTCATCAAAAATGCAGTTTTACACTTACTTAAGTAACAATCTGTTCTCTCTGCTAGACCTTAATTTCATAGCAACAAGAGTTGTATATGTTTTGTTCACTACCATACTCATAGCCTGTTCTGCCACAAAGATGCTTAATAAATGTTAAATAAATTAAATGCAATACACAGACTCACGATATATCCTGCACTTTCTCTGTAAAACATACCTAAATTTTACATTTGAGTCATGACTTCTGTGATAAAAGAAATCTGTAGGAAGAGTGTCTTCTGAAACATACCCAAAGCAAAACCAAAGGGAGTGCTCCAATTCCTAAATCTCAGTATGGATCTCAAGAGGTGAACTACAGCTTTCAGCACAACAGCAACAAAGAAGAACTAGGACATTTAAATACATTAAACATATACCCACTCTTGGATCTTTAAGATTCTCATTTAAGATATTTTAAGTGTATCACAGGTGATTGTCACTCTTCCTACACAAATTAGAACCACTAATGATGAGCTTTTATTCTTAGTCACTTTCTGGTCACTGAAAGATAATACTCAACACCCATAATTTAAAGGAGGAAGGTTTATTTGGCTTTCATTTTCCAGTGAGCCCAAAGTTGGCTGGCTCCAAGAGAGAAATGTGTCTGGGAAGGGCACAACAGAGTAACGCTGTTCATACATGTCAGACAGGAGATAGAGAACAAACTGAGCAGCTAGGGACAAGAATGCACCCTGCCAAGTCACACTTTCAACAACCCAGCTCCAACCAAATCCAACCTCCTAACAGGACACTCAACAACTGAATTCACTGGATGACTCCACCAATGAGTACCGCGCCTTCAGGATCCAATCACTTTACACACACAAAGGGCCATTTTTCATTGAAACTCTAATACCTGTGCTAAGGACTTTCATTTTTATCATTCAAGTATGCAGATTTACAACATTATAACACAGTTATCCTTCACTGAGAGCCAAATAGGCTTTTTAATTTTCCTTCTTTTAAATTCTTTGCATTCTACATGGATCACTTCCCATGGTAGAGGTATTTCTGCAGTACTATACTAGAAAAAGTAGTTCAGTCCCTTAAAACCATTCTTATTAGTCCATCTTATAAGAAACACCAAAGCTCTCAAGAACTGTTGTGACATGTGTGACCCCATTTTGACAGTCTCAGATCATTGTGACTTTGAATTCCTTTGGCTCCTTTTTGTAATTTTCTCTCCTGGAGTTCTGTTTAGTGGCTTGTCAGCTGCCAAATTCTGTCACTCTCAAGACATTGATCATTGTATCATTAAATAGAGGATCCCTCCAAGAAAGTTTCCTACCACTGTTCATCTCCACTGAAATATTCACTACTAACTATTAAGGGCCAATGCAGAAAAGATCAAAAGCATGTTTACCTGCCACTACAATACTGCAATGTTGCTTCCCTCATAGACACTTTTTGTATAGACTCCCTTCTAACTTAGCACACACAATCAGTAACTGTGCTTAGATTTGCCTCTTGCTTGACAGTATTCTAGACAATAATCCAGTTAAAGTAAATACTAAGTAAATGTCATACAACTTGAATTTAAGAGGTCCTATATGAAAGTGTATGGCACATAATTTCGTCGTCCTCTCTCCTTTCCATCTTTACAGGTTTACTAGGATCCTCTCAGTTCCCAAAACTTAGGATTTCAGTCTTCATAATCCTTCTGACATCCACTTCTAAAATTTCAGCACAGATTTATTTCCTAATCAACTTTAAAGTCCTATTTAAATAAACTGACACTCCAGGATTCAGCTCACTTGTTTCTGACTTGCACGATGACCGACTCCTTTGAATTTCTATAATCTCCTTCATTTTCTTTATTCCATCTCCAGGCTTGTCACATCTACCTTCCTGCTGGTCACAGTTTCAAAGGTCAGATAACATACAGATGTGTGCGTGCGTGTATGCGTGTGTGTGTATAGAAGTTCAGCCATAAAATGTATATTCACTTCAGGAAAAGTTTGTATAAATATTTTATTACTAAATTTATTGAGACATCCTGAGATTAATACAAGTTACCCTTGACCTCTACAATTACAAGAAGTGTTCAAAGTGGTAGCCCTTAGTTTCCAGATATTTATTATTTTCCTTTTCCTGAAGTGTCTATACATTTTTGGTGGCCCCTTTATGTGTGTGTGTGTATGGTTTGAAACGTGTGTATGTTGAAATGTATGTGTGTGTGTGTGTGTGTGTGTGTATATATATACATATATATATGCATCTATATAAATGTATTTGCATAGTATTATGTATATATTTATAATATAAACTTCTATAAATCATGAAACTTAAAGTATAAAAATAAAAGTAATGATGATAGGGAGAGAGGCAGGGAAACATAGTAAATATTTTTAAAATATATCAGAATTCCAATTCTAGATACAAAACAATCCAGATAACAGCCAAAATTTATGTAGCATGCACATAAACCAAGCATTGAGGTAAGCAGTTTATAAACACTGACTTTTATAATCCTAACTATCCTATAAAGTAAGCACCCTTATTTTACACACAAAAGGATTTAGAGAAAATTAAATGTGAGGCCATAAATGGTACAGCTAGGAGTCATGCAAAAGGACTCTGACTACATAGCAGGAGTTTAAAACCTATAGTGTCTCTGTAATAAAGCAATTTTACACAAGGTCATAAAATTAACTGACAAAATAGTCATGACCCTTAATACAGTGATGACATATTATACAAGCCTGGATAAAAGTTTTTGTTGGAATATATTTTTTGGTTTATCCTGTTCTTATAAAATAATGACTTCACATCTACTTGCAATAAAAATTACAATTATTTTAATTGGTCTGTCTTTTAGTTTTGACCACTGTAATACACTCTGCTTTTTGTACACAGATGACCCTTTTCTTTTGGCATAAGAGAATCATGATTTTTCTTAGAGAATAACAAAGCACAGACTCAAGGATTACATAATGACCATAATAGCTGGTGTGAAACCCTTAGAAAAAACATAATTTTTCTTTTGCTAGACCTTACCTTAGAAATGAGGAAATGAAGTAGCTTAGACAAATGAGATAGAAAGGAAAGGCTCTAGTACAGCTTTTAGCGAACATTTTTCTAATCAATAAAATAAGAACATAGGAGGCTGGGAGTATAGGTCAGCAGTACAGCACTTGCCTAGCATGTGTGAAGCCCTGGGTTTGAAAGAAAAGGTAACACAAGAGGAGAGGGGAGGAGAGGACAGATGAACTTTGTTCATTTTCTATAACATCATTACTTTTTGAAGTTAGGACAATTTTGCTATGAGTATCAATGTGTGTCTATATAATACATACATATATGCTTCATAAGAAAACAAAGGGAGATGATTTAAGTCAACTGCAAAATCATTACTTGTGTATTATTTACTGTCACTATATGTGTTTTACTGTTTTATAAGGTACAAATTCATTCCAATGAAAGAGCAAAAAATACTATCAATCTTTTCAAGAATTTATTGAGCAGCACAGAGGAAGGAGAAAAGCAGAACTCAAACTCTGGGCTCTGCAGAACCTTGGGCTTTTTTCCAGGTGTTATTACTTAGGTTCTATCACTATGTACAGTGGACTTCACTAGTGCTTCCAATTCCTTCCTCAGTATACACACTTAATTCCCAGCCCTTGTATAGCTAGACTCAGATCCAGATCTGACGGATAAAATTAGAAGTAACTGGGCCATTTCTAAACAAAGGAGTCAAAAAAAGGCTGTGCATTCTCTTTATCTCTCTCACTATGCTCTGTCAAATATAGAAGACTTGAAGTGAAATGGAAAAACCATAAAATCAAAGCCAGCTAAATTGCTGAGTTGTCTCATATAGCACAACTGCCCTACAAGACAGCATTTAGATGCATTATTAATCACATTTCCAAGGACATTAGGTTAAATAAGCCAGTCACAGAAAGATATGTATTCCATGTTTTCCCTACCTGTGAAAAAAAAAAAAAAAAAAAAGTTGATCTTAAAGCATAGAATATTGATTAGTAGAGGCTGGAAAGGGAAGTGCAAGAAGCTAAATGGATGGAGGTTATATAATGAGAATCTGCATCTTAATGCTCTTTCATTTTTTTTTAATCATCTGTAATTTGTGACTGTACTTCTGTTCTCCAACTGAGGCAGGAATGTCTATTTTGCTCACAACTGTATCTCCTGTGCCTATTACTGAACAGCTGAATAACTACTGATTGCTTGAACAAAGTCTTTCAGTGCTAGGTTTCATGCTTATGCCTACCACATCAAATATCACTTTACCCATTTCTCAGAAGGAGCTCTGAAACTGGAGAGGTTAAGTGACTTGCTAAGTCACACAGGTATAAAACTGGAAGGACTGTAATCTAAACTTTGGTCCCTTTCTAATACACTACATACTGGTACACTACATACTTATACTATATAAGAAAAAAAATTATTTTAGATCTTCACACGTCTTTTTTCTGTAAGTGGCAATTATCCTTAAATTTCTAATCTTTTCCACCATCCTGTACTGCAACATATAGGATGGACTAACACTGCTCATTGATTGGCAGCAAGTGCTGATTCAGTATACGCTGTATGCTGCACATAATGATCAGCAGTGGGCATACAGGAAAGAGTAAGAGCAGTCTCTTCTCACAGACATTATTTTGCATTCATCTCAGGACACCTACACTGTTCCTACTGTGTTCCTTGCATATATTTTCATTTTCTACAGAAACAATTAGATTGTTCTTTGAATCATTTATGGACTCAAAATAGATGTGATTTCCAGCCATATAATCATTGTAACTCAATCAAATTACAGAAAAACAATTTGGCAGTTTTATGGAGCTCAATCTAATACAGCTTTACAAGTAAAATATTCTTGGTGTCATCTCATATCAACTGAAGAAATGAAGATTTTGGCCCAACCTTCCCATTGGCATAAATGACTGATGATGCTACTTCACTGTCACACATATTTAGAAGTAGGAGCCAACAGGAATAACTACCAAAATGAGGATCAAAAGCAAAATCTGGAAGCAGAAAGTATGGGTTCTGAACACTGCCCAGACTTTATTAGCTTCAATCAAGCTTTGGCTGCTAGGGAGCCAAATAAATTTAGAACTTGGACGGCATGAATGTGTTAGATGTTGCTGAAAGAGTGCAGTTTTTGTTAGCCATAGTTTAGAATTTGGCTCTCCCATAGAACATGATACCAAGTCATCCAATAGAACCTGAAGGAAAAAGCTCTATTCTTCCAAGTGGTATAGCAATAAAGACAGAAATGCAATATCAATAAACATTTATATATAAGACTATAAAGAAAACCAAAGAAGGAATAAGGGACATATTAAGAATATTATCACCATATACATATGGAACGTATATGCAAAATATAATAATCAGGGATCCTGGATCTTTATAAGAATTAAATAGACTAGTAAATAACAGTAATACAATGACAAAGATAATTTGCTTCAATTTTCTTTTCATTTTCCTTTATGTCAAGAAGAAAGTCTCAATTTGTTGAAAATAAATCTTTAACACCTGTAGATCACTTGCTAACTTCCCACAAGTAACAAAGAGCAGGGCCTGGATTTGCTGTCATTGATTATGCCACTGGTTCTCAAAACTAAAAGTTCTGTCATATTCAAAATCACTCCGGCTTTCTAAAGAATTATTTGTATAAATTAAATACATTAACGTCAAAATAATAATCAAACCTAAGAAAACTTTTAAATGCTTATTAGTTAAAAATAATTCATTATAAAAAAATAATTCATTACAACAATTTTATTCAAAACTATGTTCAAAAAACAAAAATGGTGAAAAGAACGGCACGTAAGCTTTGTTTCTTCAAATTTCTTTAATATCTAGCCTAAAATAATAGTAGAAAGAAAATAAAAATAGAAAAGATATTTGCTTCCATTCAGTCTGTAGCAATATGGTACTTGGTTGAAGGACATGAAAAAATCCAGCTTTATACAGATAGAATTTGAAAAGGGGAAGAGCATTTTAGATATCAGTGGCCACTGTTTCTTTGATACTACACCAAAACTTGGCAAGATGTATTTTCTTAATCTTAGGTGCAATATAGAATACGAAATGATAATTAATGAATGTTTTGCACTCAATAAACATACAAGAACGTACTATTTGGAAAACCGTTTTAATACTGTAGATCACTAGAATAGGTACCAAAGACAGATTCTTTCAAGGTTCCCCAACCATATGTCTGGAAACAGTGACTTAAACTGCACCTTTTCCATCAGCCATTTAAACCAAGTATTGTTAGTTTTACATTTACGTAAACAATGGCTTGTTTTTTTAAAAGACAATTTTGGTTTAAATCATCAACTTTAAAATATATATTACATAATGGTACAGAATAGATAATTATGGGGAAAATGTATGGTTTGGAAAACAAGTATCATCCCGAAAATCTACTGCTACTGTCACTTTATAGATGAGGAAACACAGCTTATCCTCAGCTGTTTGGTGAGGTCTTGGGTCTGTAAATCAACTCTTCAGATATGTGGTCCCCAACTAAGGAGGTAAAACCTAAATACTAAAGCGCAGATTAAACGCAATACTAATATATCTGACTTAAAACAAAACAAAAACACCTTTTCTACCAAATTTCATAAAAATAAGATAGGCCTACCAAGATCTTTCTCCAGGACTACTGATGAAGCTTGGGACAAAATACACTAAGCCATCCAAATAAATCTGAAAACACAGGGTTGGTAAGGCCAGGGTTGAACAATTACGGGAAAATACACTGAGAAGTAAGAAAAAAATACTGTAAGAGAGCCTGATAGAAATTCAAGGGAATATGAAGATTCCTTCCATTTCACACAGTGTGCTTGAAGGCTGAAGTGGGCTGATGGTGAGGCATTAATATGTAAATGAAAGACAGCAACCTCTAGGCGGTTTAACCCCATCCCCAAAGGTGATACAGGCTACTGAAACGGTCACCCTCCCACTCTCTCTCAGGTAGGCACCCCTGTGCTGGGGGCCAAGACGAAGCAATGCGGGTCACAGAAATGGGCAGCCCCTGTGGGCCACAGGGTAGCCTTCGAGGATTTGCCTCACCTGACCGTCCTGACCACGAAGTACACCAGCACCGCGCCGCTCACCACCATCAACACGGTCAGGGCCCGCTGTGTCATGGGCTTGTCGCCAGGGTTGGGGCTCACAGCCAGGCTGCCCCCCATGGAGGCTTCCCCGGCCTTCCCGTTGAGATCGTCCGCGGCGGGCCCCGCCCCGGGACTGCTGCCATTGCCACCCTCTGGGCCGCGAAGTCCCGGGCCTTCCACTGCAGAGCGACCCGGCGACTGCGCAGCGGTGGGACCCGGGGACAGCGGCGGCAGTGTCCGAGGACCCGAGGCCGGAGGCCCGGAGCCCGGGGCAACTTCGGCGGCCCGCAGCACCGCCATGGGCCTGCTCAGCGCGGGCAGTAGCAGAAGTAGCGCGGAGGCCAAGAAGCTTCTGAGGCAGCAGTGGGAATGCTGGGCCGGCATAGTCCCCAGGCCACCCTCTCACCACGTCGGAGCCGCCGGGCCCGCCACCCTGGCTCCACGTGAGACCATGAGCGCGTCAGGGAAAGAAGCGGTGGCCAGATCCCTAGCGAAGGCCCAGGACGGCAGGTGGCCAGAGACAGCAGTGCCTGCCGCGGCGGCGGCGAAGAACCGGAAGTTCGTACATCTCAGCAGCCACTGCTGCTAGGGACGCTTGCAGTTGCTAATATGGAGGGGCAGGACGCACTCCGTGACGTCAGACGCTAAGAGCGTCTGGCGCACGCGCAGCGATGATCAGTACAAGGACAGGAACCTTAAGGACTGTTCGATGTTCTTGCACTTCTTGTATTTAATACAAAAACAAAGGTTTAGGGTAGGTAAAAGTAAGAATGTATAAAAAAGAATTGTGTTAGTATCAACTGTTCGCATGAGGGAACCATTAAAAATATGAAGCTCGTAATTTGAATTCTTTGATTGAAAACTGCAAAAACACCTAATTAATAAACACATCTATTAATAATTAGTAGACTGACTAAGCTTCCTGCCGCTTGATTACAGACTACACAGACCATTTTTTACTTCCTGGCCCCTCATTTTACTTACATATTTTTAAACAATTTGGAATTGTAAATTCTTTTTCTGCCTCTTTGAACTGTAAGACTTTTTATAAAAGGCTTGTCGATTTCAAGAAACTGGGAGACATTCTTTTAAAATGTAAAAATAAAGATAGTGTCCTATCTCTTGTTCTGCGGAGAATAGGACCCTAACCTCTGGAAGTTCCTTGTTTAAAGTAGTGAGAAGACCTCCAGTAATGGATATAGGCGAAAGTTCAATTATACTTTTGGGTATAGTCAAGAACCAAACACAGGTGGCCTATGATGTGCCCACCTAGGCACTTAACCTTCTCCAGCTCTTTGTTTTACTGAAACTCAACTCAAACTGGGTTCTTGCAGCTTTTCTCTATTGTAGAAGACTTAACAGTATTTGACAGTTCGACTTTGCCATTAGTTATAGGAAACCTGAATTTAAGTAAATATTAACAAACAGGACAACATCTGACCAGAATCAAGTTAACTATTATTGTTTTTTAAGAAATGTATTCGTTTGACAAGTCACTTAGACTTTTGGCTTAGCAGTATACAAACTTTTGAATATTAGATAGTGAATAGATAAAACTTGTCCTATAACTTCATAAAATTTAGGCTGACTGGAGAGAGGCTGGGGAAGGAGAATAATAGGTCCTAAAAATGATCAAAGTGTTTTATGCGTATGCAGGAATCTGCAAAATGACATTTCCCAAAAAAGTCCAGCATTCATCAAGGAAAGAGTAAAGAAGGGAGGAAGGAAAGGAGAACATGGATTACCTTACCCATCTCCAAAAATATGATTTTGTCAATATATTTTTCATTTTAATAATGGAATGTTTTTCTTCCAGGTACTCAGGCATAAAACTGTGGAGTTATATTTACCTTATACTCACCATCTGCAACAGTCCTTACTGGTAATAAGGTAAAAAGCTAAATGATTCTGAATCTCAAATGTTTCCAAATATTAGAAAAAGCCATATTCTAATTTTATCAAACTGTAACTCCAAACCATCAAAATCAAAATAAGATGGGGAATTTTTTTAACAATATGTGTGGATTCTGGGCCACAATTTCTGAATTTCTCAATCTTAAATGTACATTTTTAAATCAATTCTTGGGGTGATTTTAATTTATAACTAAAATTTAGGAAAAGTTTTCCACTTCTTCAATATTTGCATCTATATATTGTCATATCTTGCTTACTTCCCTAACATCTTTTCTATTAATTCACATCTTCCTGCTCCCTGTTTATAAGAAGTAATCATTTTTTTTTTATTTCTAGGGTATATATTTTCCTACTTGTCTTTTAGCCCTTTATTTAAATTCTGTGTCTTTTCATGTTTATATCTACCTTGAAATAACAAACAACCATCAAATAGATTTTTTCAGAAATTCTTAATCCTCAACAACAATCACAGTTAAGTTCACAAATAATTTAGAAATTGTTGTGGTCTTGGTAGAATATCCTTTTTTTTTTTTTGGTAAAATATGCCCAAAAGACATAGTCAGTCTTATCACAAGAATGAGCAACAGTTTTCCTGGGAGAAAATATTGTGTTTGCATGTGCATTTTCAAAATGACAACTGTGAACATATACATCTGTTTAGAATAGATTTCAGCTAGGTGCAGTATTACATGCTTCTAATCCCAGCAACTTGATAGGTAAAAGCAGGAGGACTGCAAATTTGAGCTCAGCATAGAAAAATTAGTGGCTAGGGAGATCCTATCTCAAAATAAATAATAATAATAATAAAAGGACTGAGTATGTAGCTTAATGTATACATGTGGTACTTAGTACTAAGTACCACATGTATACACAAAAATTAGATTTGAAGTTAGTGTATTGATTTTTTCTGAATTTTTCTATTAATATGTTATAGTTTTACTTGTCATTTGGCTTATGGTTTGTCCCAAGTACTAAAGATTTAAAAATATGTAAGTGATAAACATTTCTAGAATAAATTTCTTAAATGCACTACATACTGAAAAAAGGCTAATATATTTTATCAAAGAATAAAATACCTTAGTCAGCCCAACTACCATCTTTCATAGAAATATAATTGAAAACCACTGACCTGTTGAATGAAACCTGAACTCACTGGTTTGAATTGAATAATGATTGAAAACATTAAGTACCTAGCACATATCAGATAAACATTAAATAATTAACTTGTTTCACCCTCAAAAATACACTATAATTGTTCCTATTTTACAATTGAGAAAACTTCAGCACTGGGTAATTAATTTCACTAAAACTCATATGATCAAAAACAATAGATTGAATATCGAACACTGATAGTCTAGCAACAGAAGTGGGATTATTACACCCAACATTATTGTATTTTCCTAATTCAACATTTTTATGATTCGAGTCTAGTTTATTGTCTCAATGAACTGTTGCTACAAAATGCTGCATAACAAACAGTCAAAAGAACTGTTTGTATTATACAGTATTTAAATGTTTCTCAAGTATCTTTGGTCAAGCAGAGGTTGACTGATTTAAACTGAAATTGGTTGCAAGCCACAGGCTTATTTCATCTTTGTATCTGTTGTCTTCTCTCTTATTCTTCTAGGATCAGAGACCTGTAAAAGTCAAGTCCTTCTCAAGGTTAAGAGCACAATTTGTTGGGCAGAGAGTTCCAGTGTAAGGGAATAGGGAATACCACAGTGGAAACTATTTGTGTGTAGGTATATCTTTTTTTGTTGCTAAGTATTGAAAACAATACCTCATGCCAAAGCCACATCTAATGCCCAAAATGTGTATCGCTATGGTGAGAAGAGAGTCATATGGCCACTTCTAACTTGTAAGGAATCTAGAAATTGGAGTATTTAAAATGATGTTTGTAACAATAAGGAAAAGACCAAACGGTATTAATAGGATTTTTCATTTCAGTATAATGGGGGTAAAATTACTTAAGTATTAGGTGGTATCAAAATCTCCTTCTTTATCCATTAATAATGATGCTGAGCTACAATAATCATTTAATGCTGATCATTCTGTATTCATACTAATAGAAGGAATTTCATACTCTTCTATTTTTTTTAATTGATACTGAGGATCCAACTCACAACCGCGCACTTGCAAGGCAAGCGCTTATGCTGCTGAGCTAAATCCCCAACCCCTCTTCTACTTTAAATGACAGAAAACTTCCATTTTGTTATGGTTTATACCTAGATATCTTCCAAAGTCTCCTGTAATCATATGTGGGGATTTGGGGAGAGACTGGATCATTGTGTGTATCACTGGATCATGAGGTGTGATAACAGATTTGTCTACTGATTGCCTTAGCATGGTTCTGAGTGTGATGATGGATTTACTGGGAAAGGGAACAGCCACCGGATATGGATGGCACCAGCTTGTTCCCTGGATGGAATAAAAAGGGAAAGAAGAAGGAAGGCACTGCTACTTCCTGCTCACCATGCCATGGAATATTTCTCCTCTCCCATGCCACTGTGCCTTGGAACCAGCCAACTGTGGCCTGAAACCTCTACAGACTGTGAGCTAAAAAAACCTTTCCTCCTTTAACTTGTGAGTGCAGGATATTTTGTTGCAGGGAAAAGACAGTAACTAAGACACACATCTAGTGATGGTAATGATCAAAGCTAAAAAAAATACAGAGTTCTACAGTCTAGAAAAAAAAATGAAATCATCACAAAAAGATAAATATTACAGTATATTATTTTGTGAAGGCAGAATTGTTATGTTAGACTACTAAAAGTAATGTTTCAATAATTTGGAGGAAAGAATGTTTTATTTAAGTAGTCATTGTGTAACCAATTAGGCATATGAATACGTTTTAGAAATCAAATTATTTGTGAAAGAAAAATGTGCTTTACTCATGGGCTATAATTGTTGAAAGAACAGGGAATCAGATAATTTTTTGCAGAAAAACAATTTCCTACATGCCATGCAGTCACCAGGATTTTGAACAAAATATAGAAGTCTCTCTTATCTAATAAGGCAGAAATTTTTGGCTCTTAAGGTTAGCAGAGTGTGTGGTATAGAGCATTAAGAGAAGGAACCTGTGGAGGTCTGGAAGCCTGGGCGAGTTTCCCACAAGTTATTGGCTGAGGGTTTGGCTGTTCGACCACAAGTGACAGACCCACTTTAGGACCTGGAAAGACTCTTAAAGGAAATAGAGTTTGAGGACTTACTGTCATCAATTTAGAGTATGATATCGGAGGGCTGGAAATTTAGAAAATACATTAATGGGAATTACAATCTATAGAAAAAAGACATAAAGCTATTCCAGAAAAGTAAATGAGATAACCCAACCCAACCTCCAAATCTATGGAATTTTTTACAATATTGTAAAACACACACACATGTGTGTGTGTGTGCGCGCGCACATGTGCGTACAGAGAGAGAGAGAGAGAGAGGAGAGAAAAGCTGGAGGAGAGAGGCTGAGAAGAGGGCAAGAGAGAGGGAAAGGGTCATTATAACTAATGAATAAAAAACTTAGAATCCCAAAGTCAAGATGAGTAAGGAAGATAAATACAAAGAAGTGACATTTAAGTATGTCATGAACACACACCTAAGAGTCCAAAGCAGAAAAATCTTCAAAGCTGTCACAGAAAAAAATATGTATTATAAGCAAAAGAGCAAAACACAAATGAAGAAAGGTTTTCATCAGAAACAATAGATAAGACAATGCAGTAATATCTTTAAAATACTAAAAGAACACCAAAGTTACCAATCTTGAATTCTATATCCAGTAAAAATTATTCTTAAAAAAATGACAAAATAAATGTATGTTCAGACAAATAACTGAGAAAATTCATTTCAAGAAGAATGTGTTAAAGAAATAGTAAACATACTAAAAGATGTTTTTCAGATTGAATGGAAAGATAGAAACTTCAGTTTACATGGAGACAAGAGGTGGAAAAGGAAGTAAAATTTATAAATACAAACATTTATGTCTTTCTAATCTTTTCATAATTTATTAAAACCAATACATTCTCTTACAGAAATTATAAGTGCCCATTGTAATGTATGTAAAAGTTAAAATATGGTAATAGAAACATGGTCACAGTGGTTCAGCAAATGATGTTATATCTGTGACCTTTAGTGGATATTTTAAACTTTAATGGAGATATGGCTGGATGAAGGCGAACTTTACTCATCAATGAGTGAATCCTCTGATGTTCACATCTCTATGTGCTCTTAGGAGTTGGAAGTAGTGGGTCCTGGGAGCATGGATTTGAAGGTCACATCTCTCGCTGGTACTCCTGCTGAGCTCTGCATCCTTGCATCATGAAATGAGAGCTGCTTTGCTCCTCCATACCTTTTTCCCATGATGTCTCTGCCATGGAGTCAACTGACCATGAACTGTACTTCTGAAAACATGAGCTAAATTAAACTTCTACTCAGTTCAATTGCAGGTGTCAATTTTTTCTAGCAACATAAAAGCTGCCAAATATACTATATTCTTTTTTCCTTGAATAAATCATGTGAGATGTAAAGTTGAAAATGGTAAAATTAAAGTAGAAAATAAATTCACAGTTATAAGACTATTGTCTTCAAGATATGTGAGGTAAGAAGTGGAAGTGGCTGTGGCTTAGCAAACTGCAGCCACCCCAGGGCAAGAACCATCAGCATCTCCTGAGATCTGCGCCATGTTGGAACTTAGGGTGCTCAGAATCCATGCAGCCAGCTCGCTGCCCTGGTAAGTGGCTGTGCCCCTGGATGGGAGCCATCAGCATCTTCTGGGATACGCCTCATGTTGGAACTTAGGGTGCTGAGAAGCCAAGCAACCAGCTTGCTGCCTTGGTGGGCAGCTGTCGACTTGCCAGGGCATGAGCTGACGTTCAAACATTCGTATCCCCCCCACCCTTGGTGGGTAGGAGCCAGAGATCTGGGCGTCTTTTGGGAGGTTGACATGATGCACTGTAGCAAGTGTGGGGTGGTGGTTCCTTCTGCCATCTCTTTGAAGGCAAATATTTTTGTCACTGTTTTGCTTTGTTCTGATTGATGTTATTGCTCTATTCAATATTCTGTTTTGATGGGTTCTATAGGGTTCTGTGTTTCCTTTGGTTTTGCTATACCTGATTGAAGGAACAACTATTGTGAAGAAAATGAGATGTGCTATGATACCTGTTGCTATTGTTCTGGTGACCTGCTGTGAGGTTCTGTACCATTTTCACTGCACTGTCTCAGTTGGCTTTGTTCCATCTTGTTCTGTGGTATTTTACTACTTTAAAAATAAAAAAAAATTAAAAAATAAATAAAAAATAAAAGTAAGAAGTGGGATTTTGGAAGTAGGCAGCTCCAAATACTAGGAGTGAAATTTAAATGACACAACAGTGAAGCTAAAGTAGAGTTAATTTTAAATTAACAGAGAATGTTGTTTGAATTTGAACAACAATATTTTATTCTAGCCGAAATAATGAAAATAATTATGTGTTGGCTCTCTATCACTGTAATAAAATACATGATGGAAGTCAACTTAATGACAGAAGTGTTTATTTTGGCTTACAGTTCCAGTGGTTTCAACCTGTAAGTGACAGCCTCCACTGTGGACCTGTGGCAGCGCAGACTCTGATCAGGGCAGAAAGCCGGGGGCAAGGAAGGCTGCTTACCTCATGGCAGTCAGGAAGCAGAGAGAGGGAAGCAACCTAAGAGGAAAGGGATGGGGGCCAGGTAGAATCCCAAAGGTGAAAACTTCTAGTCCCATCTCCTATTTCCGCTGCCCCATGTCTTAATTACTTTTTGTTGTTGTTGTTGCTGAGACAAAATACCAACACCCAAAGATAAAAGAGAAAAGATTTACTTACCTCACAGTTTGTGGAGATTTTTGCCCATAATCATCTGGCTGCAAGGCAGCAGGGCACATGGCAGAGGAGCAAGTGTTCATGGTAGCAGAAAACATTAAAAGCAACAAGAAAGGAAAGGAGAGAAAGACAGGACTCTTTCTGTCCCTTATATTGTGTGTAGGCCACCAGCCCTTGGGCAGATGTAGCACTCACATCCTTAATCGCAGCTTTGGGCTATGAATCAATCACAAGCACTACATTAAGCTACCTCTGCAAACACTTTATGACTGCTCTAGGCTTTCAGGGGACATCTAGAGACAAACTGTGATATCCCTCAATAATGCCACCAAGTTATAGTCTCACCAGGTGATTCATTGAATTAAAGTTAGAAATCTTATTATTCAGTCACTTCCCCAAAATTCATCAGCTAGGACCCTAAATTCTTGACACATGAATGTTGAAGAACATTTCAAATCCAAGTGATAACAAGGTTTGTTTAAGAAAAGATAATATAAAAAATACAAACAAAAATGTATTAACCATTTCTCACAATGACATATTTATAACAGCAAAAGTAGTGCATTTATATTATCAAACTTTGAAAATTGCTATTCAATAAACCCAGTATCCTGAAAATTTCCATCATTTCAATATTTTATGTTCCTGTGTGTGTGTGTGTGTGTGTGTATATATATATATATATACTTGTATAATTATTTTAGAATAGAATAGCACAGTGTATATAATTTGTTTCATTTTTATACATCATCAGAAATATCTATTAAACCTTATTTTTCCCATTTTTATTAGTATGGTTGTGATGATAAATACATAATTACAGGCAATTGCTATATACTGCATCTTGATCCTTTATCTCTTTGTAAACATGAATTTTAATAATTTACCACATATGCTTACCACATGAGGCTGTTCCCTGCAGCTATGATACTTTCTTAAATATATTCCTTGGTATTATTTTATTTAAATGTTTTCCACACCTCTATGATTGAATTATTTCTTCTGTGACCTAATCTTAAACCATTATGTATGCAGAGTTTGCTTGTCTTGAAGATTTTTTTAAATTGCTCTTCCAGGATCAGGAATATAGCTCAGTAATAATTACGTGTTTGCCTAGCATGCACTAGGTCCTGCATTTGCTCCCTAGCAACACATGCACACTCATGCACACACACAGGCACAAAAAAATTTTGTGTGAGAGAGTTGAAAAACAAATATAGACAGAACTTTGGCAAATACTGTATGGTAAATTGGATTTAGCTGAGAAACTAGCCCACAGAATGGTAACTGTGGAAAGTAAACTCAAGATTGTGGTCAAACGATAAGCAAGAACATAGGAAGGCAGTGTTTAGGGTCACGGTAGGTGTGGAATGATGTGGCTTTCACTGCCATTATCACTTGAAAGATTAGGCCTTGCACTGTAGGATTTTATTAATGAGCAGTTAGTCCTATGTGGTGGTTTACTATTCCCAAACTGAGAGATTATGTTTTGGCAATGAACTAAAATAGCACATCATAGGGTTTGAAAGTTAAAATACTAGCATTTTGTGAGACAAAGGTATGTATGTGCTTTATGATGTATGCACTGTATGTCTTAAAATCTGTGTCACCATGTACATTGCTTATGAAGAGAAAATGATATTACAATTACCTGTAAGAGGAATTTTCTGAAGTTCTAAGGAATCATTGGGTAGGTGGGTCATAGGATGTATAATCTGTTAACAGATATGTCTACAATTCACTTCTATAGTACCTTTCCAGGGCAGAGTTAGGGTTTGGTGGTCGATATTTTCAGGAGTCAGGAGAGAGTGTGAAATTCATGATGTAAAGCCTAGAAACTGGGCAGACATCTTAGAAATTAAGAGTGAAGTTCATGATGGCAACTGAATATGTAAATCTTGGTAAACAGCCTTGTTAATAAAAAACACAACAGGACACATTTAATATTTTCATACACATTTGGAAGCAAATTTATTAATTTGTTTTATTTTTCATCATTCTTTGGTAGCTACTATGAATGAAATAGCTACCAAATAGTATCTGGGTTTCAAACTATATTTTGTTAACGTTTTTAAATTTTTGTTGTATTTTTTTATTCTCATTTTATACCATTTGTATTTTTTATTCCCATTTTATACTGAAAAATTTTCCCATTCTTTTATACTTTTTTCCTTCCTATCTGTTCTTTGTCCTAAAAATCTTTTATGCACTTTAGCAAAACTAAAAGATGAGGGAATAGGCAACATTTATCTCAGGTTGTTAGTGTTTGAAAGGTTTAGAATTTCTTTGCATTACATGAAGAGCTTATTCCAAAATTAATCCACAAGGTGTGAAATGTATCAAGTTGATGTGAATTCACACAAGTTTATTATGTGTTTTATACTATATTTTATGGCAATTGTTGACAAAATCATCCTTTATGTATATATGGTGACTGAAAATTAGCCTTCGAAATTTCACAGTAGAATCAGTACAGCATGACTTCTCTAACTGAGCTATTTTTGCAGCTACTTTAATATTTATGCTTCAAGTATTGAGCTGAAAACAGCAAGAAAGGGTAGATAAATTTATATATAGTCAACTGTAGAGTGATAATCTGTCCTAAAAGTAGACATTGTCACTTTCAGTCTTTCTTTGTATATAAAATACATAATTTTATTTCATTCAAAATAAAACAAAGTCACTTTTATTTATGATTACTTTGTGGTTAACCAATAAAATACATACAAATGAGAAATATCATGTAGTTGGCACTACATGGCAAGTAATATGTGCATAAACTGTCAGGTATTTAGAATCTGCATTATCTATTTTATGATAGGAATTTGCAGTCCTTGATGTCTAACAGAAATGTGTAGCACACATGATTGTTATTGAATAACATTTGTTTATTTCACAGAACAAATAAGAATGTAAAATTTCTAGCTTTTAACTTTAATAATTTTACTGTATCTCTTACATTTATTATATGTATAGATTTAAAATGGAAAGATATAACACAAGATTTCAGGTTAATTAAATTTTCTCACTTAAAAGTGATATTGTAGAAACTTTTAGAAGTATAGGGAACCATAGATGGAATACAAAACCCTAAATTCAGTAGAAGAAAAAAAGAATATCTAGAGGTTGTATGATTTTTCTAGAATACAACCACTGTGAGATGCAGGATTAAATTCCAATCTCTTGATTTTTGAAACAGGGAGCTTTTGGGCTACATAATTTTTTATTTAAGAAACAAACAAACAACAACAAAAGAATAAAAACAATGATACAGGATATCAAAGAGAAATAATAGGAAATTAACACTGATTAATATATTGCATATTGCTATCTTCAAAGTTGTTGTTTTGAGTTCATGATTTAGGAATGAGAAGAATGACCAAACAATCAAACAATGAAAGCACAAACTGTTCTTTTTGATGAACTAACAGACATTAGTATTATAGTTATCTATATAATCTTTTCTCCTTTCTCCTATCCCAATGTTTTTTTTCTTTTGAGTAGTTTCTTTCACTTTCACTTTCACAATATCTATTGTACATTTTAGTTCTCATTTATTATTTCAGTTTTTTACACTAGAAATACAATATGATATTTACACATGCAAGCCTGATTTATTTCACTTATGAGTATGGTCTCAAGCTGCATCCATTTATCTATAAGAGTCTCAAGTTTATCTTAGTTTATAGCTGAGTAATACCCATTGTATAAAAAGACGACGTCTTTTTTTATCCATTCTGCAGTTGATGAGCATTTGGATTGTTTCCAAGATTTAACTACTACAAACTGTGCTGCTATAAACGTGGGTGCACATATATTACTGTGATTTGATGTTTTCAATTCTTCTGGTAAAATACCCAGAAGGGAATGGGTAGATTGAATGGGACCTGCAATTCTAGTTTTTTGAGGAATCCACACGTTGATTTCCACAGTGGTTGTACTAGTTTGCAACTCCCACCAATAGTAGAGAAGTGTTCCTTTTTCCCCACAGTCCTGCCAGCATTTGTTATTGATTGATTTCTTAATGATAGCCTTTCTGTGGAGTGAAATGGTATCTTGGTGTTGTTTTAATTTGTATTTCTTGAATGACCAGTAATGTTGAACATTATAGCTACATAATGCTTTCTAATGTTACATTTAGGCTATACCAAAACAGTTAAATAATAATTTATTCCGTAATATAAATAAGAAATTTAGATGAAAAACAAACTGCAAGAATAATAATAAAAAATGAAAATTAAATTGTTTTTCTACTTACAGAAATTAATACAGTCAATAAATTAAAAAAGTTTGAATTTATATGATACCATTAAAATAATTTAACATATAATGAAATTTGTAGCTGTGGTTTGAAAACTAGTTTTGATATGGTAATTTTAATAGAAATGAGTGGTTTTTTTTCTGTTTTATTAGGTAAACAATTTTTGTTATTGTCATTTTGTGGTGACAGGGCTCAAATCCAGTCATTTCTTGCTTGTTAGGCCATTATAGCTGTCACTGAGTAACATTTCTGGCCCACAAAAAACAAGTTTTTACAGTTTAATATAACAGTCTCTCTATAACTTTCATCATAGGATGGCAAAGTGTATCAAAGTGCATAAGGTGCATATGTAAACTTTCTGAGATAATAAGATTTTCCTTTAAAATTCAATGTGAAAACTATATACATACATATATTGTCTATAAATGTTTTCTTGCACTCCTAATATGGTTGCAATATCACTCAACTTATTTCGCTTATTACATTTATTGTTCAGGTACATACACTCAGGATTCCTCTCCAAAATCAGCGGTGGACTACCAAGACGGAGAATCTGTGTGCCCTCAAAGAAATATTTTCTTTCATGAGTTTTGTTATTGTCTACTAATTTTGGTTTTATAGAAAGGTGACAGTAAAAAGAAACTATTATGGCAGGCAGCCAGCATGCTGCTCTGGTAAGGGGCTGTGGCCTCCCAAGCCTCGGCCACCCCAGGGAGAGAAACATATCAGTGTTTCCTGAGAGAACTTCGGGTGCTGGAAAAACAGGCAGCTAGCTGGCCACTCTGGTGGGCTGGGCAGCTGTGAGCCTACTGGCAAGCGGGCAAGGAATCAAACATCCATCTCACCCCCCCACACACACTAGGAAGTGAGAGCCGGAGAGCTGAGCATCTCTTGCGAGTTTGACTATATGCAATATAGCAAATAAGGGGGATTTTCTTCTGCCATCTCTTTGAAGGCAAATATTTTTATCTCTGCTTTGCTCTGTTCTAATCAATGGTATTGCTCTATTCAATACTCTGCTTTTATAATTTTGGTATTTCCTTCGATATTGCTCTACATGATAGAAGGATCAACTATTGTGAAGAAAACAGATATACTATTGTACCTATTGCTGTTATTTCAGTAACCTGAAGTGAGGTTCTGTACCAATTTCACTGCACTGCCTCAGTTGGCTTTGTTCTCTCTTGTTCTGCTGTATTTCACTACCTTCAAAATAAAATAAATAAATAAAATAATGAAATAATAAATAAGAAAATTTTGAAAAGTAAACAACAACAAAACAGATCAGTAAGGTACTGAGCAATCTGAAACATGATATAACTAAACAGTTAATGACTAAAAAAGCAAAAGGAGGAAAAAAAAGTGCTCTAACTAATATAACTGCATGTATATTTAAATGTGTAGGATTGATAACCATGTTGCTAAGTTTTTGTTGGATTGATGAACAGAACTGTTTGCAGCCTGTTTGAATGTCTAGTTTGTATGCTTTAATTTTGTAGCTTGAATAATTATATCCAAGAAGACAATGTGTAATGTATCAACGAGTCATTTCTTACTGTTTGTTTTTTTTGAAAGTCTGTATTGTTTCTACCCTTTTTTTCTGTTTTGTTTAACATATAATGTGGTTTGAAAACTAGTTTTGATATGGTAATTTTAATAGCAATGAGTGCTTTTTTTCTATTTTATTAGGAAAAACTCCCTCCTCTCTTTAAATAAAATAATAATAATAATAAAGAAACTATTATGGCAACCTATTTTTCTCCTTGGAATGGCTCAGAGTTAGTATATATATATATATATATATATATATATATATAAAGATAAGTCCTAAAATTTGTGTGAGTGAGACAGAGGATAAGTTTATGTCTAATGTTTCAAATCTTCCTGTAGAGACAGTTGGAAACTCCACACATTGTGACACATCAGAAAATACACACAAGAACAATGCTGTGAGGTGCTTCAGATGTTTATGCAGCATGGCTTTCTTATTAACTCTGCCATCACAGCTCAGTAGTTTTCTTGTGTTGTTTTACTTAGGTCAATATTGAAGGGTCATACACTACCTTTGCCTACATCCTACCTTAGTGTATTATAAGCTAAAGAAGTATCTCGGAAAAATTACAAAATATGTACATAAAACACAAATTATATTTTTAACTTTTCTTGTGTCTATATGACAGCATATTGTTAAATAAATATGCTTATTTAGCATAAGCTAAATAAATAAAACAGTTATAAATAAAGGAAAGTAAAAGATGGGAATTCTGCTGTTCATATCTGCATCATTCTTACTTTGTTTACAAACCTTTTTGTTCAACATTAAGAAACTTTTCAGCACTGAAAGCATACACTGAGCATCCTGCTATGTGAAATACATGTTTTCTCTTTGCAGAAGCAAAAAAAAAAAAAGATGAAAAACCAGTTTTGTACCTTACAGACCTCCTGATAATTTATACTCAGGATAAATACAGCAGAGAAGCAAGGAAGGAAAATACGTTTCCAAGGATAATATCAATCACACGATGCTGATTTAATAGTCATTTTACTTGATATCAGGGAACAATACAATACTTCTTATTCCCACAATGTCCAATAAAAATATACTGGTGATAAAATTTTAATGGACTATGTCCCTTAATGTGATTTATCCTTTCATTCTTTTGTTTCTCTCTTTAATTTCTCAAAACTATATTGCATGCTAAGTACATACTTCCTGTACTCATTCTTTGCATTTTTTGGGGAGATTAAAATAATCTTTTTTTAAAAAGTTAATATGTGCATTACAGTAAACAAAAATCCAAGAAGCAAAGAACACAGTCATTCATATTCACAAGCAGTTTAGCTTCAGCATGTACGTGAAATGCTATTTTGTGTAACTGTGATTGTACAAGTGTCCTGATTCAAAATCTCAAACCTACAAGTATATTTTTGACAACAATGAATATACTTCACAAACTCAATCCAATACTTACTGTGTTTTTATGGCCTTAGATCTTAAAATTGTTATCTTGGATTGATTTGCTGTTTAGTTGCTTCTAAATTAATCCTAACTAAATTAGCACTGATGATATGTGATAGATGTTTGAGATAGACGTTTGACAAAATTCTGAACTTTTGAGATAGTCAGGTGAAGGAGATCATTTATTGACATATGCATTGTAAAATAAAAGGGAATTACTGCAGTCATTAGATTTTGTGATAATGTAGACATGGACTATCTTTTGATATAATAGGTTAAATTTTTTAAATTTCCAATTAAAATAATTATTCTGCATAGTGCTATCTTATTTTGCAAGGAAATTGCACATAAAATCATTCTAGTTAATGTAATCTAGAGTATCTAGCTTCAGTTTCATATGGAGGATGATGTTTGGAATAAAAATTTGGTGTATTTAATTTCTCTGTTGGTCTTCTGAAAGAAAAATAGTAACAATATAGTAAAATATGAGCTTACACATGAAAAGGAAGAAAATCACTAATGCTATAATAAAAGTTTTAAAGAACAATAAAATACATTACATACTGGAGAAGTACAAGGTCTTAATATTAATTCTTTAAGCTAAGCTAAAATTCCAGATATCCAGTGTTTCCCAACAATATAAAATAAGAACATTGCCCAATGGAAACAAATGTTTACATCTAAGATGCAAATACTTTGAAGACCTAATTTACAAAATAATAATTATAGTTGATTTACTCTATATCTGAAATTTCCTAATAAATTAGATCTTAAATATTCTCATACACACAAAAAATATCTTGGGTGACATGTTAATTAGCTGAATATAGTATCATTTCACAAGGAATTCATATATCAATATTAACATTATATATCTTAAATATGTACATACTATATATACATAAAATAGATAGTATTATAAAGTTGAGATGAAATAATTTCCAGCAAAACTATATTGTTAGAGGGTATTTGTAAGAGAGGAAATATGTCCTTCTAGTGTTGGAGACCACTACCCAGCAGCTCTGAGCAGGATTTAAATTTTACTAATTGGCTTTCTATGTTTATCTATGAGTCTGTCCTAGGCCTTGGCCCCTTGCCTGGCGATTGGAGCTGATTCATAGTAAGTGAACCTCTATGATCACTGGTCCTGGCTGAGACCTGTAGTGGCCTCTGAGGCCAAAGACACCTCAAAGGGCAAGATAAGGCCACAGCTAAAGACAACTCATCTCCTACACTAATTAAGTAAATGTAGACAGCAATTAAAGGAAGTTGACTCCTACAGTCTCAATCCTACCATGAATGTTATCTTGGAGATAAGATGATTCTCCTAAATTGGCATAGTTTACCACTTGGAGAAGTCTTTGAAATGACTCCCGAGGTCCTGCTCATTTCCCGCACTTTTCTTAGTTTTCTCACCTTTTGTCTTTGGTCCTAATTAAGTGGGCTAACCAAAGAAGACTTTGTCTTAGTCTTCAGAGTCGCGAGCTCAACTAAAGGGTTTTGACACTCCTGGAGCCCTAAAAAATGATACAATTGTCTCTTTTGATTTAACCTCCACTGTACACTCATTTGGGAGATCAGAGATCTAGGTCAGGACCCAATAATCTAGAAAATTTAGTACCATTTGAGACAGTAAATCTGCAGACTTCTCTTGAGAATGACAAGTTTTGAACATCTGCAAACTTTACTCATTTGCCATATTAAAATTGCAACAGAGAAGTAGACATTCATTTTAGGTGAGTGGATAGTGACTACTAACAGTGAAAGTGTATGTCTAGTACAGGGTTTTAGAATAAGACTTTTATATGACTATGTGGTGAAATGAAGTTGTCTATGAGAAAATTTTTCATTGGGAAAGAATACAAGGAATGGTGAAAAGATTCTTTCATCTATTGATTTAATTTTTTTATTATTTATTTTGAAAGCTGAGTTATTAAATAAAAATATATTCATTTGGGTAATATATGGTACATTCTAAACATTCACTTTTGCATAGTAGCATTTTGTATACAGAAAGAAAATCTGCAGCAAACATTTGGACAATAGTCTATTTAAGGGTCAGAATCTTGGAGAAAAACCACTGAACCCAAAACACTCACAACTCTTCCCTGAATCAGTGATTTCTGCCACAATCCATTCACTTCCATTCTTAACCCTCTACCAAATTCTGGAAAAGAAAATCAGATGTTAGGAATAACTACTAAAAACAAGTAGACAACAGGAAGTTGAATTGTTAGGGATGAATCTGGGAAAATTATGGGCATTATTTTTAAACACTCATCTCACTTCAGCACATCAATTCTGATGTAACTGTCCCCTTCATCTTTTCCCTAAAGAGTGGACAGCATATTTAGTTATTTTATTAGGTCTGTTCTTTTCCTAGAACCCAATGGAAAATAATCTTCTTGCAAATCTTTCCTAAGTAGCTTTTAGTCCATTAATGTCTCTACCTTGACTTTGACCTTTTATCTCTGAAAACTGGTAAATACGAGCATGCTCTATTTAATGTTTAAATTTCTACTTTTGAAATGATTATGCAGGAAGGCATAATTTTGGCAAATACGTTCAATTAAAAGAATGTATTTCCATTTTTCTTTTCCTTCTTTTCATAAAATTTAATTTTCACTATGGAGAATCCTGAAATTTCTATGTGGTGGTAGAGGAGAAAAAGTAGAAGACACAAATGCACAAATTAGAGGTTCATAACTTTTATATTATATTTATAAATTCTTATAATATTTTAAAGCATAACAAAGTCCATACATATATTTAAGAGCAATTTGTTTTAGATTTTAACAAATATAGTATGGAAACTATTTCATTTAATTGAATCTAAAAGACAAATTTTTATTAAACAGATGAATACAAACAAAACAAATTTGATAATTAGAATTCTATTATTTGAGCTTTATAGGATCATTTTATGAGTGGATTTGTCCTATGTTGTGGGAATTGGTAACTCTGCCCAGAACTGGTGACACCAGGATTAAGTACCTGGTTTTCTAAGTAGAAGTGAGATATGCAGAAGGCAGATATTCTTCAAAGCTTGTTGAGAACCACTCCTATCATACTTTGGACCCAAAGATGCTCAGAGAACAGAGAAAGAGATTTGATAGAGGATGACTGAATCCAAAGACCTCAAAAAAAAGTTCATTAAAATATTCAGCTAAGTTTAGGTCAACATTCATCCTAGCACGGACGCTTTCATGGTCATTTTTGTGAAGCCTGCTGTGAAATGATCCTCAGCAAATATCATGCAGATAGCCTCTGGGCTTCCAGATTATGGAACTGAATGCAGAAATTCTTTTTTGGAAAATAAAATTTTGTATACTATAATTTTGAAGCATCTGCTTCACATAACATAAGGAATATATGAAATAAATCACTACAATATCTCACAACAGTCATATCTAAAATATTTAAGTATAATTAACATTTACTTAGCTTTTAGCTGCATAAAAGTATTCACTGTTGCAGCATAGAGAATGTCATATGAATTATTTTATCTCTTACATAAATCATTTTATACTTTAGCTATATTAGATTTAAGGCAATTTAATGGGGAAAATTTATTTTTCTAAATCTATAAGCTGGTTTAATCAACACTTATTAAAAACCATTATTCTATTCAGAATATTAAATGCTGATTAATTAAATAAAAAAATACAGTGTCTTACATCCTGCTATCAACATTTAAACACTTTTTAAAAGGTTTCATGCTCCTGGATGTCTCTGAATTGGACAAGGAGGGGAGACTTGAGGTTCTCTATCTGGCTCCCGGCCCCTGCTCTTTGGCTCTGTTCAGCTTCCTGGCCACCATCGAGCGAGCAGCCTCAGGCTTCAGTGCCCTTCTACCATATTTTTGCCTTGGGCCCAAAATGATCTGAACTAAATACTCTGAAACCGTGAACCCAATCAAATCTCTTCTTTAGGTTTTAGCTATTTGCGCAGCACTGGGAAAGTTGAGAAATACAGATTAAACACATCAGGAGGAGGATATTATAACAAGGGGAAGAACTTGAGTTTTCATACTTGTTCTCTCTCACCATAAGACGCCCTCTGCTGTTCCAACATAGGAAAGCCCGCACCAGACGCTAGCGCTGTGATCCTGGACTGCACAATTTTCAGAACTAAAAAGCAAATTTATTTTTTTTTAAATGACTCTGTTGGTGGTATTCTAACTTAGAAGCAAAAAATGAGTCTATTAATAAAAAAATTATATTTTTTATACTGTGCATTAGTCTGTATATTATAAAACATATACTTGTAAATCTAAGTACACGTTTATTTTTTATATTATGTATATTCGGTTTATTTTTAAAGAACTGATAATGTTTAAATAACATTTATAAAAAATGCATATATGACCAACAAATTTTCTTATTTTGTTATTTCTATGGCTTTTAGTTAAGAATTGCAATTTCAGCACTTTCAGGCTTCCATGGTTTCCAACTTAATACACTGAGAAATCAAATTTTAAAGTCATTTTCTTTGAAAAACATGATTTAATTTCTTTGTTTTAAAATTATTTTAATGAGTGTTTATGCTATGCTTATTGTCTTGAATAATTTCTATTTAAAATGGGGAAAAATTACTCAAAATCTGTTCATTTCTTTTAGAAATTAAGCGTATGTAAATACCACCTCCCTAAATTTGTTCTTTTAGAGAGTTGAGCCCATAAAACCAGCATCAATTAGATTCTTATTAGAAATGAAAAATTTCAGTTTCCAGCTCAAATTACTGAATCAGAAAACTTGGGCTGTACTCAGTCATCCGTGGTTTGCAAAGACTATGAAATCCCACGTCACGGAGCAGTTAGGAACCACTGTGGAAGGGAACCGCCACTGAGGAGATTAGAGCAGCTTGATAAAACTAGTTTCTTATGTGAACAGACTACTCCGACTGTAAAACCTTCCCCACACACTAGCGTAATTCGTGAAGATTTAAAATTTCTGATGCCAGGACTATAATTTGAACTATAGAATAGAGATTTTCTGAAGGAATAGGAATCAGATATTTTAAAAAATATCCCAGGTTACTATAATGTACACCCAATTTGGAGTTACTGGATTTATAAAATAAGCCCCTGAAAAAGAAGGATGTCATATAACAATTACACTTCTTAAGGAATAGGGTGATCATCTGAAGACAGCAAATTAAGAGGTCATAATAGAAGTCCCAATCCACCTATTGCCTTGGGAATTTGACATTACTAAAACCATTTTGACTCCAAGTTAATGAATGCCTAGATTTTTCTCCACTTACCGTTGAGATAAAAAGGAATACTATGTATGAAGGACAAAGCCATAAAAAGGACAATATGGCATACCCTAGACAAATGGGGACTGCTATGTTTGAAAACATTAAATTTACTATACAATCAGACTCTACAAGCAAAAGGAAATAAACAGTGCAAAGGGAAAAATGTTTTCAAGATTTATAACAAAAGAGTTAATATCCATGATATACAAAGCATTCTTACAAGTGAGAGTGATATAAGCAATTTTAATAAATTAAAAGCAGTTCTCATTATAGGTGCAAAAATCAATGTACAAGAATATTTATTTGGTGCATTGATTGTAATAATATATTAGAAATAATTGTCCGTGTTTTTAATTTTAACCACCATGGCGGGCATGAGGTGTTATTTCTTATACCATACATATTTTTATGACTATTGAGGTTAGGCACCTTTACATATGCTTAATGGCTTATTGGTCATTTTAGATTCCCTCCTTTATTGAGTCTGTTTAATTGGTTGCTTATTTTCCCAATCAAGTGTATTTTTATATATGTTTAAATGAATGTATATATGTGTACAAGTATCTGAATGCGAGTTCCTTGTGAAAGTATGTGCATAAAGTTAAACAGTGCCTAGAACTGTGATCACTCTGTGGGCACCTCTTCCTGGATTATCCCTTTCTATCATCCTGACATCCGAGGTATTGCTAGAAAGAACTCAGCTTTCTATTTCGATCCACCTCTGATGGAGAGTTTCTTGTCCCAAGAATATATTCACCTCTATTCATATAATGATCTCACTGTTTCTTAATTTATTCAGCTGAACACCCAGATTTTGAGTTCATCCCTTTGCTAGCATGAGTATATTGGATAACACTCAAATATAAATATAGACTGTCATTCAACTAAGGGTCCATTGCAAAGTATTTAAAACACAAAATGGAAATGTCAATAATCACAAGTTGCCCAGTTAATGAGAAAAGGAAACACCAGTTGATTTAAGAGCTACAGTGTCTATTAATCCTAAGGAGTGTAAAAAAAAGAAGAATTAGCAAAGCAGTTTGCATGCAAACTCTACCAAATAAACAAGAAATCCAGAACATAGTCATCCCTATTGTGCTTATCCTCAGAGATAATGTGCACATATAGATGGGCTTTCCTTTAAAATGACCTCTTCAAATTGAAACAATTCTGTGAACATACCAATTTAATCAGCTGTCTGTAGCTTTATAGGCTTTCACCATTTATTATGTTTTAAAACATTTTTTGCCTTCTCCTTGAAAGCAGCAGATCCTAAGAATCTCTTCAGAATAAGAAAGAAAACATCCAAATTATATTTTTTCTGGGGAGACCATTTGTTTTAGTGGAAAGTTAATATATTGCATATATATGCAGGTTTCATTGTATTCTATTATTCTGCATTCTAGTTACTATTTGGATAACTTTTTTAACCTTCATATTTTATCGTATTTTTTTAACAGATGGAAAAACCAACAATTGTTACTTCATAGTGAAAGTATATAAAATGAACTTGGAACATATCAAACACTGAACATATGGTATTCTCATCTCTCCAACACATTTCTTTAAATAATTTCTTGCAATTTCTCTTTTATATTTTAAATAAGTGACATACAAGGTGTGATAAACAAATGCAGTGAATACTTAAAAATATTACAGTAAAAGAAGTATTGCTATTAAGCCCCTTTGGAATCTGCCCCCTCCCTTTGAACACACGTATCCCCTGACTTTTGCCACTTGTTGAAGCTGTTCTGGAAGGGCTTTTTTCAGGAGCTTTTTAAGAAGTATGCTAAAAGAAATTACCATGAATGCTATTGCCAAGTGCCTTCCAAAGGAAAGGCAGTCCTGTAAAAACATCATGGTATGTTCTTATTCACCTTATTCCCAGTGCAAATTCCAGTGCAAATTCTGGTTCTTTCCCCCAAGTTGAAATGACCACAAGAGGTAAATATTTGAATTCGTTCAAAACATCACAGCAACTATGACAGCAATACTAAAGAGAATGGTACACTACGCATGCTGAAGAGGAGTATGTTGAGAGAGATAATACCAGTGTGTCTTTTATTATAATACATTTTTAAAATAAAAAATTTTAAAATTACCAAGTCTTTTTGCTCATACTTTCCAATTGAAAGTAATTTATTTCTTGTGAATTGTCACTTGTTTACTGCTAAAAAAAATTTAAAGATATATCCTGCAGCAACCACTGTGATAAAAAATGTAATCTACAGAAACTTTTTGGAAGCAGATGAATTGTCTACTTTAAGTTATAGTAAGATATGATGAAAGTCTTACAATTTGCTTAACTTTTGATAATTCGGGTCTCTTGAGCTGAAAATGGGAAGTATCATTCAACTTTTCTTTTTTCAGTAAATGAACAAACATCATAGAAAATAATTTGAGTGATGGAGATAACATGTAACCATCCTTCTAAAGAAAAATAAATAAAAATACACTCAAAAAATCCACAGTTTACAGGTATAGAGAATAATGCCATTTAATAATCACACAAAGATATAGCAATGTAATCCACTTTTTAAAATTGTGTAAAAGTAAAAACTAGAATCTATAACAGAATTCCTATAGATAGTCCTTGATTTATCTTGACAATTAAAGGAAAGTTTTCTGAAAAAGACATTTAAGCATAAATCTGAAAGGTGAGCAGAAGCCAAGAAGGCAGAGCAAAGTAAGAGTATTCATAGAAATAATTAATTTACCCATTTTTTAAAAAACAAGCCTCTACTTGTATTAAACAAGATCTTCTTAGCTTACTTGTTAGTCCATTTGCATGTTTAGTAAAAGCTATTCTTGACAATTAGTGATCAGGGCTTCTTATTTTCACATTTCTGTTCGAAGAGCACAGAAGTTTAAAGCACTACAGTTTTATTTTTTAAGCTATCACTGTCATTCATCTCTTGTGGAGATATCTGTTGAAGCAAGGTGAAATAAGATGGAAACCAACATTGACCTTGCCTTAAAGCCCTTGCACTGGGGTGGTATCACTCACTAAGGCTTTCCACAGGAGACAATCTGCATTCATGCATCTCCAAATCCCTGGGGGCTCTATTGCATTTTCAGCTTCACACTCAGAATTTCATATACTGCCCTGCCAGGGGCACTCTGCCCACACAGCATTTCCTTTGGAATCTGGGTAGAAGCCTCCTGAGCTCACAACTTTTTCATCCCACACTCATAAAACCACCAGCACATGGAGGATGATAAGCCAGCGTGAGCAATAGCTAAGATCCCTTGCTGCATAGATGCAGATGCTCCTGAGCTCCCAAATGGCTGAACTCTGGAAAATTAGTTGACTTAGAGTAAGGTGGGCTCCCTGGTGTTGTTTTCTCAAGGCAAATCCATTCATTTTGCACTTTTAACCCTGCAAAGAGGGGTCTTATTGATTCCCTAGGTGCCTTCCAGCCATGGTTTCTGATGTGAAGTGCCTGTTTTCTACTTAAATACTAATCCATTTATCAACTATGCTCTTATTTACCCCAACTTTGCAGGCACTTCTTTTTTGTTGAAATGACAACACTTTTCACATGTTTTGGCTCTAATATTTGTAGTTATTTCTCACTGTACTTCTCTGGCTAAAGGCAGCCAGCATTACCTAAAAATAGCCTGGACATTAGACTGCTTTGAAATTTCCTCCACCAGATTAATTCACCCTACTTTTAGTCTTCTCCAAAGGTTGGGGGATATATCAGATCTAAGTTATAATGATGGATCAGAATCCAACCAAAGATAATTACTAAGTGAATTTGTTGGTCCATGAATATTAAAGTTTATTTTCATTCATTGTTCTTGACTAGAGAAATCCATGAACTTAAGATCTTATCAGAATACTGATTAATTTGATTTCACATTAATAAAATTCCTGATATATGAACTATTCAAGATGAACATACGTGCCTCATTACTGCATTTAATATAGTAGAGTTGGCCCTTGCATTTATGTTTACATCCAATTGTGGTTCGAAATATTTTAAAAATAATTTGAATCTCTTCTGAGCATGTAAGCCCTTTTTGGTCACATTACTTAGAATATAACAACTATTTTTGTGACGTTTATGTTGTATTACTTATTATAAGCTACAAAGAGAAGATTTAACATATACAGGGGCCTCCATATAGGTTCTGCTCAGACACTATGCAATTTTACATTACAGACTTGAGCATCTGTGAATAATGGGTGTGTGAGGGTCCTGGAACTAATATTCTAACTGAATGAAGGTAAAGAATGCTTCTCGTTTTAAGAATATTCGGGCTCTAAGATCCCTTTACAAACAATTTATTTCTATGCCTTGTTGCTTGCCTGTCCAGATTTGGGCTGAGAGGTAGAATCACGGTGAGTGAAGTAGACTAAGAAGTTTATGACAGAGCTATAACCTCACACAGTTACGGGAACTGGTGCAGAAGGCTGTGCAGGTACCTTCAGTATATTCTGTGCTGAGACTCAGTGTTCAGAAAGGAAAACCTGACACTGCGTAGAAAACATAAAAATTGTATTCATGAAAACAAATGAGGATCCAATATGTCTTTTAATGCCACCTAAAGGTGGTACTATTTGCCATAGAACTAAAAACCAAATTCAAAGCTCATTATTAGCCTTGTTCTTCAGTAACAGAATTTTAGCAGCTTATATCTACAACAACCTCTTCAATGATCTATAGAACATTAAGTATTTTTTCTAGCATTTAAAATATTTTGCAGGTCATCACATGAAACTGAACTGTATTCATTCAAGGGTTCCTAAATCTCCCCTCTGGAGGTAATTTCTAAGCTATATGTGATTTTCTAAGGATATAATTCTCAGTGCAGTAAAGCAGAATCTGTCTTTTACATTTTAAAATCTACGCACAGACTCAACTAGTAGTGAAATCCCAATGTTATATGTTGTCATCTAAATACTGTATATTGGAATCCAAGTATTGTAATATTGTTTTAGTTCACCTCATAATCTGGAAAGTTATATTTGTAATTCCATAGACACGCTATTGAAATTCCAGTGAGTTAATTCCAATCTACCACCTCAAATATAACCCACAGTGAGAATAAGACACTAAGACATATTTAAATTTATGGGCAGCCAAGGGATCATATATCCCATCCAAGTGACGATATATGGACAAAGGCCATGATCCAAGGCCTCTCCCAGAATTTATTATCTTGTGCAGAAGGGAGTGGTTCAAGGATTAGTGACACTCAGGATAGTGAGAACTACATGAGTAATTTACCCTGGCGAACAAGGCGGGGATAAAAGCATCTTTGCAACATGCAGGAAGAATGCTATGCAGGAGAATCAGTCTGCATAATTCAATTAAGGTCACATTTGAATGGTTTTAGGTGGCTGTTGCTCTAGTTTCTGGTATGTAAACTTTTGTGCCGTGGAGAGCCATGGCCTCTTACTTTGAGGCTTTACCCAGCTGACATTCCTGAAGCTGAGTGACTCTGCCATACCACTGCACTTAGTCCTTTATAGAGAGCACTATGCAAGGAAACAGGGAACTGTCAGGTTGGCTTCAAGGATGACATATCAGTATCTTAGCTAGCCTTGTTTGCATTGCTTAAAGCCAATTGAAGGGAGAAGAGAATAGCATAGCCATTGCGTACATATCAGTACATGGAAATAAGACTCAGTTTGACTAATGTTGCAGCAATTGTGCTGCAATCAAGAAGAGGTGGCCAAGACATATTCTACAAATCAGCAGTGGTTACGGTTAAAAACAAAGTACTGGTCCTGTGGAAAAGACGACTCATCCCATTCCTAGTCTTCTGGAATTAATATTGTTTTGTAGCAATTTCTACAAACACTATCTACGCTAATCTATCCCAGATCACACAAAGACTGTGCATTCGTGATGAGCTGTTTTACAGTACTATGATTTTCATTAATTTAGCACCAGCTTACACATGACAGGCAGAGCAGTGAAGTTTTTTTTTAATTTAAAGAGAAAAAAGAAACAAAACAGAAAAAAGGGTAGCAACAATACAGAATTCCAAAGGAAAAAAAGAAAAACAAGGACAAGAAAGCACTAAGAAATCACTAGTTGATAAATTACATATTGTTATCTTGGATATAGTTGTTCATGTTACAAAATTAAACAATTCATAATAGGTATTCACACAGTGAGACTGCAAATAGTTCTGCTTAATGATCCAACAAAAGCTGAGTAATATGGTCATCTATCTAACACACTTAAACATACATGCAGTTATATCCCTTATAGCACTTTCTTGTTCTCTGTTTTTTACAATAGCAATTACACATTTGGGGCTTTGTTACTCTTATAGTTCTTATTACTTTTTACACTAGAGACACAATGTGATATTTATAAATCTGTTTCTTATTTATTTCACTAATGAGGATAGTCTCAAGTTGTCTCCATTTACCTATGAAGGCCTCAAGATCATCATTTTTTATAGCCAAGTAATATTCCATTGTATAAAAATACCACATCTTTTTCATTCCACTCTGCAGTTGATGGGCATCCAAGATTTAGCTTTTGCAAATTTGCTTCTATGAACATGGGTACAGATATATCACTGTGATATGACCTTTTCAGTTCTTCTGGGAAAATACCCACGAGGGGGAATAGCTGGGTTGAATGGAACTTCCAATCCTAGTCTTCTGAGAAATCTCCATAGTGATTTCCATAGTGGCTGCACCAGTCTACACTCCCACCAACAGTAGAGCAGTGTTCCTTTTCCCCACAGCCTCACCAACATTTGTTATCAGTTGATTTCTTGATAGCAGCGATGCTTTCTGGAGTGGGGTGAAATCTCAATGTTATTTTAATTTGCATTTCTTGAATGACCAGTAATAGTGAACATTTCTTTGTATATTTATTTGCCATTTATATATCTTCATCTTAGAACTGTATGTTCATCTCAGATGCCCATTTTTGAGAGGACCTTTGAATTTGGGGGGTTTGATGTTTTTCAATTCTTTATATATATTCTGGATATAAGTCCTTTGTCTGAGGGGTTGATGGCTAAAATTCTTTCCAACTCTGTGGGTTTTCTTTCATGCTGTTGGCGATTTCTTTTGAAGCGCAGAAACTTTTCAATAATATGAGTTCCCAGTTGTTGATTCTTCGAAGTGTTTCCTGTGAAGTTTGTGTTTTGTTCATGAATTCTCTGCCTACCCCTATGTCTCCAAGACTTCTACTTACCTTGTCTTCCATAGATTCAGTGTTTCTGTTTTGATAGGTACAGGATCCATTTAGATTTTAGTTTTGTGCATGGTGATAGGCATGGATCTAGTTTCAGTCTTCGGCATGTGGAGAGCCAATTTTTACAATACCTTTTATTAAAGAGACTATCCTTCTTCCAGTGAACATATTCAGCCCCTTTGTCAAATATCAGGTGGCTGAGTGTCTTTGTAGTTGTGCTTGAAGCTTCTATTCTGTTCCATTGATCCTCAGGTCTATTTTTTTGCCAGTACCATGATGATTTTATCACAGAGGCTTTGTAGTATAGATTCAAGTCAGGAATTGAGATGCCTCCTGCCTTGCCTTTGTTGTCCAGAATTGCCTTTGCTATTCTAGGTTTCTTCTGTTTCCAATTGAATTTTAGGAGTGTTTTTTTCTAGATCTGTGAGGTATGTCAATGGTATTTTGATTGGGATTGCATTAAATCTGTAAATAGTTTGGGGAGTATGGCCATTTTCACAATGTTGGTTCTTCCTAGTCAAGAGCAAGGAATATCCTTTCATTTCCTAAAATCCTCTTCAATCTCCTTTTTCAGCATAATATAATTTTCAGCATATAGGCCTTTTACATTTTTAGTTAGGTTGATTCTTAAGTATTTCATTTTTTAGATGTTATTGTAAAGGGTGATATTTCCATCATTTATCTCTCAGTGAGTTTTTTGTTTGTGTACAGGAATGCTCTTGATTTTTGAGCATTGACTTTGTATCCAGCTACACTACTGAACTTGTTTATTACCTCTAGTAGTCTTTTAATGGAGTTTTTTGGGTCTTCGATATAGAGTATTATGTCATCTGCAAATAGTGATAATTTAACTTCTTCCTTTGCTATCTTTATTCCTTTTATTTCTCTCTCTTGTCTGGTTGCCCTGGCTAGTGTTTCCAGAACTATATTGAAAAAGAAGTGGTGATAGTGGACATCCTTGTCTTTTTCCAGATTTTAAAATGAAAGCTTTCAGTTTTTGTCCATTTAGTATAATGTTGGCTGTTGGTTTGTCATAGATGGCCTTTATAAGGTTGAGGTAGACATGGTGTATTCCAAGCTTCTATAGGGTTTTTATCATGAACATGTGTTGGATTTTATCGAAAGCTTTTTCTGCATCTATTGAGATGACCATGTGTTTTTTGTTTTTGGCTCTGTTGATGTGATGTATTACATTTATTGATCTGCACATGTTTAACCATCCCTGCATTCCTGGAATGAACCCCACTTGGTCATGATGTATAATCTTCTTGATGATGTGCTGCATTCTATTTGCCAGTATTTTATTGAGAATCTCTGCATCAATGTTCATTAGTCAGAATGGCCTATAGCTCTCATTTTTGGTTGGGTCTTTCTCTGGTTTTTGTATGAGAGTTATACTTACATCCAGCAATGATTTAGGGAGGATTGCTTTCTTTTCAATTTCATTGAAGTGTTTAAGGAGTATTGGCATCAAATCTTCTCTAAATTTCTTGTAGAATTCAGCTGTGAACCCATTAGGACCTGGGCTTTTCTTTGTGGGTAATTCTTTAATGACACTTTCAATTTCAATAACTGATATTGGGTTGTTCAAAAGTGCTATATATCTATCTCTTTGTGACAATGGGGTGTTAAGGTCCCCTGCTATAATTGTGTTCTTGTGTATTTGGCTTTTCATGTCCATTAGTATTTGTCTTATATAGTTGGGTCCTCCTGTGTTTGGTGCATATATATTTATAATTGTTAGTTCTTCCTCCTGAATTTTTCCACTAATGAGTATGTAGTGACCTTTATCTCTTTTAATCATTTTAGGTTAAAGTTCACATTGTCTGCAAATAGAATAGTTACCTTTGCCTTTTTCTGGGTTCCTGTTGCATGGAATACTGTTTTTCAACCTTTGATTTTAATCTATGAGTTTTCTTTTGCATAGGATGTGTTTCTTGTATACAGCATATTGTTGGATAATGTTTCTTGATCCATTCTGTCAATATATTTCTTTTGATAGGTGAATTGAGGCCATTTACCTTTATGGATATCACTGATATCTACTGGCTCGACTTTGCCATGTTATGTTCCATATGTTTGCTGCCTGGTTTTCCCCTTATTTAATTGCTTGTCTTACCTGGTGGTATCTTTCTGTTGTTGTTCTGGGGATTGTGGTCATTTTTATCTCTGTCTAGTATGTCTTTCAATATTCTTTCTAGGGTTGGTTTGGTAGACATGAATTTCTTCAGTTGTTCTTTGTCATGGAAGTGTCTTGTTTCTACATTACATTTGAATGAAAGTTTTGATGGATATATCAGTCTGGGTTGAAATTTATTTCTTTCAGGGCTTGAAATACTTCACTCCAAGCTCGTCTTGGCTTAAGGGTTTGTGCTAAAAAGTCTTCTGTGAATCTAATGGGCTTTCCTTGATAGGTGAGTTGTGTCTTTTCTCTAACAGCTTTTAGTATTCTGTTTTTATGCTGTATGTTGGAGATCTTAATTATTATGTGCCTGGGTGTGGATTTATGTTGATCATGACTATTTGGCATTCTATATGCCTCACTTACCTGCATATCAGTTTTTTTCCCCATGTTTGGGAAATTTTCTTCTATTACTTCTGTGAATATTTTGGCTATGTCATTTGCATTGACTCCTGCCTCTTCACTGATGCCTATTAATCTTATATTTTTTTCTCTTGGCATCATCTTGAAGCCATTGGATTGTTATTTAATGCTGCTTTGTTATTTTTAAAAGTTCTATCCTTTCCTGATCACTAGTTGTGATCCTGTCCTCAAGGTCTGAAGTCCAATCCTCAGCTTCATTTAAGTGGTTTTGCACGCTTCCAATAGAATTTTTTATTTCTTGATTGTCTCTTTGAGTTTGTTTCAGGAATTCTTCTTGTTTTCTATATTGTTCATTCAAAGTTTCAATCAGTTTCCCATGCTTCTGTATTTTTTTCTTTATTTCTTCTTTAGCTGCATTCAACAACTCCTTTACTAAGATTGTTATTTCTATCTTTACATGGGAGACTACTTCTAATTTCACTTCCTCTATAGCCTCATGAAGTTGTTTTTTTTTATTTCACTTGCTATCTTTTCAGAGATTTCTGGTGTGTTACTTTTGGAGTCCTCCATTTTAGTGTCTCCTGTACTGGCTCCTGGTGGACTAGATGTTTGAGATTGCATTTTGCTTTTTCATTTTGCTATTTTTTCCCTTTTGAGTTAGTGTTTGGTCCTTCAATCCCATTAGGCTGACCCCAGATGCAGGGTGTGTCTTACCACCTGGCAGCAGATTTCGGAGTCTGCCCTGTGTGCTGGGATGTCACCACAGTATGTGGTCATGGCCCGGGGAGTAAGTAGTGCAGTTTTGATGTGGAAAGTAGTACGACTCTTCATTCTTCATCCATGGAATATTGTTGAAGCCTGGCTCTTTAAAAACCATCAGTGTGAAATGAAGTGGTCATTCAGTTGAGTGCAATGATACTTTCTATTTTCATTTAATTTTCATCAAGTTAGAAACCTACACTAGGAATTTTTTATGACAAAGTTTAGAACCTTCAGTCTTAGAATTCATATCTATTCATTAAATCTTGAAATTTTAAAATAATGTGAAGAAAAACAGCACTGTACAACTTTTGTGCAAATTGTCTTATTTACATAATGCTTCATTGTTGTTTAAAACACTTGGAGGTTCAGAGTGAAATGGAGAGGAAAAATGAATAAACAAGACATTTCTCAAAATGTAATTTAGCAGACATAGTTTATCTAATACTGATGAAACTGGAAAGAAGCAATGAATATCCTGTGTGTTCATACTGAAAGGTTCAGTTCACACTAATGAAGGTCTTAAAAGAATAGCATCTTTAGTTATATATATAATAGTCTTCAATCATTCCTCTATAGAAAATGATTAAAGAACTAATTTTTCCAAGAACTAATTTTTAATAATAATTTTCTGTCTGTTGTGGGCATATCCTTTCATAAAATAAATACACAGTAATTACAAAAGGCAGGAAAAGTCAAAGAAACACAAAAAATTACATCTATAATTATTAATGCAATGATTTCTAATTTGTCCATGTTTTTGTATGAAACTTGCAAAAAATCTTTTTCTAAATATGAATGTCAGAAAAAAGTGCATCAACTCACTACAGTAAGTTTTAATAGAAAGAAAATATTACTTTTAAACTTTGTCTTGAATGTTTGATTTTTGAAACTTTTTCTTGAACATTCTGTTATGGTGTTAAATCCAAATTTTGAAATACAAATGCTATATTATTTTTGTGAGTCAATATCAAGTGTGAAAGTAATGTAGTTTTGGTTTAATGTTGTATTATTCAATGCATGATTTAATTCTTTGACATGAATATGTCATTTATTAAAAATTAGTGTTTTGTGGAAGTCAGAAAAAAACAGTGGAAATTGAGAAAGTCTTAAAAAGAATCTCAGTTATAGTTAGAAATTTATTTCTGTGAAGTTAACTGGTACCTTTGTACAGTATATACTAAGGTTTTAATTGTGTTCAACGTTGAATGTTTTCTGGACAGCCTGTAAAGAGTAGTGACCTTGACCCCAGGAAGCTCTTGTCTTTCCAAATATCAGTAAACAGACTAGAAGTCAGCCAGCCTGGTCGAACAATTCACTTTATATTTAATTTCTACAAAATGGAGCATTTCAGAATGTAAGAGAAGGTAAACTAATTTTGGTACCATAACTGCTTCATTATATTCCTCATCTAGGTTTGTATGTGAGACAAACTTTAGAAAAGAATCACTTTGTAGCAGAGAAGTTTTAATCTCAGTATAAAATGCCAACTCAGTTTGATTTAGTCAAGTAAATACAATTAAGTACTGTCTTTTTCATAGCATCTGTACTATTTGCAGGGATATGATCTTAGGCAAAGAATCAGGCTATGCTATACAATGTACAATGTACATCTTCAACTTAGTACAGCTCCTAAGGCATTTTTAAATTTTTACAAAACTTTGGTCCATGACCTGTTGAGTTAGAAAATACCTCAGAATTCTAGAATTAACCATATTCTCCTTTTTCCTCACTATGTCAATTATTAAAGTGGCTTTCAACAGTTTCCTACAACTTTTTGATACACTATAGAACCTTTTCTGAATAAAAATTTGTCACTGTGTAACAATTTGGTCACTGTGTAACATTTTCCTTGCCCACAACCAAATTTACAAAGTCATTTAGTAGTGTATATCACATAGTTCATTAAATTGAATAGAACATAGTATAGAATAGGGTATGTTTTAGTTAGCTTTCCAGTACCATGAAAAATACTAAGAGAATTAACTTATAAAAATGAAAGATTTATTTTTGTTCACAAGTTTACAGATTTCAG